>JAXIVD010011499.1:0-5000 GCA_036785275.1 Cancer borealis
GGATGGATGGGAGGCAGGCGCAGAGTGAGTGAGAGAAAGGGCACTTGGTGGGAGGGAGGCAGGCGAGGCAAGAAGAGTGAGCCCACCCAATCACGAGGCAGTCATGCTACGTCACTGAAGAGGCGGGGCGGAAGAAAGTTCAGCCTAGATTTCGGAAATATGCATCAGTACACCAGTTTCTTCCATGGAGTGAACTTCACGTACTATAACTGAATTTTCACATGATTTTTGTGTTTTTTCGGGTATTTATTTTAGTAAATTTATTAGCCATGAGTTCTAAGAAAGTTAATGAGAAGAACCAAGCAACAAGGAAAATGGTTAGGATCACCATAGAGGTGTAAAGAGATTGTTGATAAATATGAAAGTGGCATGCATATCCGGGACTTGGCTGATGCTTACCATATGCCGAGAACGACGATATCTACAATTGTGAAAAACAAAGACGTTATTAAAACTGCTAATGTTGCGAAGGGGGTGAAATCGCTAACCAAACAAAGATTACAGACAGAGCAAGTTGAAAAATTGCTTTTGATCTGGATAACAGAAATACAGTGGCAATAGTGTATCAGAGGCAATGATTTGTGAAAAGGCAAAACTGTTGCATGCTGATCTTTTGAAAAACACGGCAGGAACGAACCAAGAAAGTGAAGTGTTCAAAGCCAGCCATGGCTGGTTTCAGAATTTTAAGGACTGGTATTCACTGTGTTGTGAGGCATGGAGAGAGAGACAGTGCTGATAAAAATGCCGCCAATGATTTTGTTGCAGGGTTTGAGGAATTTGTGGAGGCTGAGAGTTTTGTTTCCCAACAAGTGTTTAATTGTGACGAAACAGGCCTATTTTGGAAGAAAATGCCTAACAGAACCTATATTACACAAGAGGAGAAGGTATTGCCAGGGCACAAGCCAATGAAAGACAGGCTGACTCTCTTGTTCTATGGCAATGCAATTGGGGATTGCAAACTAAAGCCTCTACTGATCTACCACTCTGAAAACCCGAGGGCCTATAAGAAACATAACGTGCACAAAACTTAGTTACCTGTGATGTGGTGGTCAAACAGCAAGGCTTGGGTAACCAGAGAATATTTCAACGAGTGGTTTAATGTTGTGTTTGGGCTTAGTGTAAACAATTATTTAGAGGAGAAAAACCTGCCTCTGAAGGTCCTCCTTATAATGGACAATGCTCCAGCTCATCCACCAGGCTTGCAGAACTATATGCTGCCGGAGTTTGACTTCATCACTATAAAGTTCCTTCCCCCTAACACCACTCCTCTCATTCAGCCTATGGTCTAGCTCCTAGCAGGTCATCAGTAATTTCAAGAAACTCTACACTACAGCACTATTCCAGAGTTGCTTTGAAGTGACCTCTGGTACATAATTAACCCTGAGTGTTTTCGAAAAATCACTTTACCATCGTCCACTGCATAACTCTCATTGACAAAGCCTGGCAGGAGGTTTCCTACAGAACAATGAACTCTGCTTGGAGGAATTTGTGGCCAGAAGCAGTGACTGAAAGGGACTTTGAGGGCTATGAAGATGAGCCTATAGTACAAAGGAGTACAAAGGAAGAACAGACAGCAACAGTCCTACTGGACCTAATTAGGCTGTCTGTTTAGCTACACTACTACTACTATAATATCTACGTGATAGAGACAAAAGGACAGCAAAGTGGAAGGCTCCTCCCCACCCACCCCTCCCTCCAGCCGAAGCTGGCCGGAAGAGGAAGTGATACCACGTAGCATGAAAAAACTAACATGGAATTTGTATAGGAAAGAAATAAAAAAAAAACCAAGGAGTAATCTATGCTATTTAAAAAAAAATAATAATAAATAAATAAATAAATAAATTTTACGCAGTAGTGAAATATTCGACTTGGTGAACAGATGCTAAGTGCTTATCGAGTTTTTTTCTTAAATGATTCAATTGTAGTACTGTTGATAATTTGTGCTGGGACAGAATTCCAAACATTTACGATTCTATTGAAGAAAAAGTGCTTCGCTTCATTTGATCTAAAGCGCTTACCAATGATCTTGAAGCCATTGTTACGGGTGGAGCTTGTGAGATCGGTAGTTACATAATCGTTTATGTTAATATTATCAAAACCATGGAAAATTTTAAAAACCTCAATTAGATCCCCTCGTAGCCTACGTTTGGATAAACTGAATAAGTTTAGACGTTCTTCGTAAGACTTGTTTCGCAGTCTTGGGATCATTTTAGTAATTCTTCTTTGTATTCTCTCCAGCTTATTAATATCTTTTTTATAGTATGGTGACCAAAATTGAATGCAATATTCTAGATGAGGGCATACGAGTGCATTATATAATGTAAGGATAATTTTTTCAGATTTATAATCAAAAGTTCTACCGATAAAACTGACCAGTTTGTTAACTTTTTTTACAACGTCTGAACAATGTTTATCTGGTTTGAGGTCGTTACTAATGGTTATCCCTAAGTCTTTTTCATGGTTAACCTTGGAAAGTTCAGAGTCATTCATTGTATATTTATTGAATTGATTATTGCTATCGATATGCAAAACTTTACATTTATCAACATTAAATTTCATTTGCCATTTCTTTGATCAATTGACTAACATGTTGAGGTTTGATTGAAATTGTAGTTTATCGGCGGTTGTAGTTACTTTACTCGTGATTTTCGTATCGTCGGCAAATTTTGATATTTTACAAGTGAGGCCTTCATCAATATCATTTACGTAAATTAGAAAAAGAATGGGACCAAGTATTGAGCCCTGTGGCACCCCGCTTTTAACGTCTCGCCAGTTAGATGATTTACCGTTTATGACAACGCCTTGTCTTCTTTCGGAAAGCCAGTCTTCAACCCATTTAAGAATATTTCCAGATATGCCGTGTGATTCTAATTTTTTTAATAACCGTTTGTGGGGAACTGTCAAACGCTTTTTGAAAGTCGAGATAAATTATATCGACCGCTTTTGTCTCGTCATAAATGTTGAATACATCGTTATAAAAGTCAAGGAGATTCGTTAAGCAAGATTGTTTGTTTCGGAAACCATGTTGAGAATTATTAATCATGCTATTTTCTTCAAGAAAAGTCACTAGTTTATCGCGTATTATAGTTTCCATTAATTTACCAACTACGGATGTGAGGCTGATTGGTCTGTAGTTAATCGGTAGTGTTTTATCTCCTTTCTTTTGTATAGGGGTAACATTTGCTAATTTCCAAATGTCGGGAACTTTTCCAGAATTTAAAGATTTATTAAATAATATTGCATGAGGTTTGCTGATTTGAAATGTTGCCTCTTTTAAGACTCTCGGTGCAATACAATCAGGACCAGGAGTTTTATTTACTTTAATTTTATCAAGTGCCTTAGTTATTATATCCTCAGTAAAGTGACAATCGCTTAAAGGAATTAAGTTAGGTTTAGCTGGGGTTACTTCCTGGATTTCATCGGTGTCTTCAACAGTAAAAACGGATGCAAAATAATCATTTAGTACTTCGGCCATTTCTGATTCTGTATTTATTTCCTTACCGTTTTCTAGGTGGAGTGGGCCAATATTAGTTGTGATAACTTTTTTATCACGTACGTAGGTGTAAAATTCCTTGGGGTTGGATTTAGTTTTATTTGCAATATATATTTCGAGATCTTTTTTACTTCGTCTAATCATCTTTTTTGTTTCGCGTCTTAGTCTTTCTTATTCTATTTTATCGTTTTCGTTTTGTGATAGTAAATATTTATCATGTGCCCGCTTTTTTAGTAATAATCCTGCCTCAATCTGGCTATTCCACCATTTTGGTTTATTAATATTTTTATTTTTACGTGGACGTCTCTTACAAACGGGAATGCATACTTTAACGGCTTCATTTAAGATGTTATAAAACTTTTCCCACGATCTATTTACATCGGTTTCGTTGTCTACTATGCTCCAATCAGTATCTGCTAAAAGCTTTCTCAGTTTTTCAAAGTTACCTTTGCGATACATGAAGATAAGTTCTTCGCTTACGTTATCTTTGTAAACTTCGAGATTTATGTTAAAAGAGACAATTTTATGGTCACTGGTACTGAATTCAGGACCCGTATTAACGTTACTTACTAGACCGTCGTTTGTTGAAAATACAAGATCTAGTATATTATCACCTCTCGTGGGTTTGCTTACGTGCTGACTTAAGCCACTCTCTAATAAATTATTATATAAGTCGTGACCCATATGAGATTTAAGAGAATTTCCCCATGAAGTTACAGGAAGATTAAAGTCTCCAAAGATTACGCTTTCAAATGAATTACTTACTTCGATTATCTGGTCGAATAATTTTCTATTGCTATTATTATTGTGTGCTGGTGGTCTATAAATGAGTCCAATAATAATTTTCTTAGAACGTGTTTTCAGTTGTAAAAATATAACATCTACGTTATCTATTTTTTCAGTTTGCAAGACTGTAGGGTTAAGACTGGCTTTCACGTAAAAAAGAACGCCCCCACCTTTTTTATTTTGTCGTTCGCAACTGAATATTGAATAGCTTGGCAAATTATATTCTGCTAAAAAGTCTCTATTTTCTGTGTTAATCCAAGATTCCAATACTGCAATAATGTGAAAATCTTCAGATGCTGCAAGTGCTTCTAAATCTGAGAATTTATTTCTGAGGCTGCACGCGTTAAACATGCAAATTTTTAGGCAATTGTTTACGTTAGTTTTTCTATACACGGTGTTACTTATGTGGCTGAGGTTGTTGTGGCTTATGTTGCTGGATACTGTTTTTTCTTCTGAAATCAGAAACTTTGTCATTAAGTAGCCTGCCTAAACGAGCAGCTCCAACTGGATTGAGGTGCAAGCCATCGTCCTTGAAAAGAAAAGGTTTGTTATAAAAGTCATCCCAGCAGTTGATAAAGTCGATTCCTTCATCTGTACAAATGGACTTAAGACGGTTATTGGTGCTGAAGGCCCTGTTGAAAAAAGCTGTGGGTGCACTACTTCGGGGAAGGATTCCTGAAAGAATTATTTTATTAGTCTTACATTTGTATCGTCGAATCAG
>JAXIVD010011500.1:5000-11242 GCA_036785275.1 Cancer borealis
TCGGGGAGAAAGAGAAGAAAAGAAATGATGTCCAAGGGAAAGAGAAGATGGAACAAATAATAGGAAAACGATATCAGAAGAGATGAAAGGAATCTACGTGTGAGCATGTGTGTGTGTGTGTGTGTGTGTGTGTGTGTGTGTGTGTGTGTGTGTGTGTGTGTGTGTGTGTGTGTATGTGCGTATCCACGTGCGTGAAATTTTGGGCATTATCTGGTCATAGCGTGAAAGGGGGTAGGACTGTCTGATGCGTGTTTCGTAGTGGAAGTAAGGCTTGAGGGTGGATCAAGGACAGGATGTGAAAGATGGTTTCCTTCTCCTAAAGTATCACATTTTACGGAGAGAGAAGGAAAAGAAGACGGAGGAGGAGGAGAAAGAAAGAGAGGAGGAGGAAGAGGAGGAGGAAGAAAAGGAGTGTAATGAAAGGAAGAGGAAAGAACGGTAAGAAAACCATGAGGGAAAGAATTCAAAAGAAGGATGACAAGATGGAGGACAAGAGGTAGAGAGAAAAATTGAAAAGAAAAATAAATAAATGTAATGAAATTCATAAAAAGAGAATAAATAAGATGAGGAGTACAAAGGAGTACAAGGGAAGAACAGACAGCAACAGTCCTACTGGACCTAACGAGGCTGTCTGTTTAGCTATACTACTACTATAATATCTACTTGATAGAGACAAAAGGACAGCAAAGTGGAAGGTTTCTCCCCACCCACTCCTCCCTCCAGCCGAAACTGGCCGGAAGAGGAAGTGACACCATGTAGTATGGAAAAACTATCATAGTAGAATTTGTGGAGGAAAGTGAGAAATCTATGCTAAAAAATAAAAATAAATAAAAATAAATAACGCAGTAGTGATGTATTCGACTTGGTGAACGGATGCCAAGTGCTTATCGAGTTTTTTTCTTAAATGATTCAATTGTAATACTGTTAATTATTTGTGCTGGAAGAGAATTCCAAACATTTTCGATTCTATTGAAGAAAAAGTGCTTCGCTTCGTTAGATCTAAAACGCTTACCAATGATCTTTAAGCCATTGTTACGAGTGGTGCTTGTGAGATCGGTAGTTACATAGTCGTTTATGTTAGTAATATCAAAACCATGGAATTTTTAAATAACCTCAATTAGGTCCCTTTGTAGCAGTACCCCTTGGCCCAGGCGCGTTTTCTCTTCACCTGCTACAAGGAAAATGTCAGGGCGCAGCTATAACTAATGTAACCTTGTTTTCTGTATATTTTCATTATTTCATATGTACATTATATATTCTTCATTCATGTCTTTTCTTTTGTATATATTATTATTTATTTAGTTACGCTGCAACCTAACCTTCATCTTCAACTGTGCACGCACTGTCCCTGGACAGCGCGCATACACAACTTCAGATCCTTATTGTTCTAATTTGTATTTTGTATATATATGTAAATATTTTCGATAATAAACAACATCAGCTGGAGCTGAGTTTTCTTCTCTCCAGTCGATCAACTAGCATCCCAAACACTCATTGGGCAACACACCAATACCTTCGTAGCCTACGTTTGGATAAACTGAATAAGTTCAGCTCCTTTAGTCATTCTTCGTAAGATTTGTTTCGCAATCTTGGGATCATTTTAGTAATTCTTCTTTGTATTCTCTCCAGCTTAATAATATGATGACCAAAATTGAATGCAATATTCTAGATGAGGGCGTACAAGTGCATTATATAGTGTAAGGATAACTTTTTCAGATTTATACTCAAAAGTTCTACCCATGAAGCCGACCAGTTTGTTCGCTTTTTTTTTACAACGTCTGAACAATGTTTATCTGGTTTGAGGTCGTTAATAATAGTTACCCCTAAGTCTTTTTCATGATTAACCTTGAAAAGTTCCGAGCCATTCATTGTATATTTAGTGAATTGATTATTGCTACTGACATGCAGAACTTTACATTTATCAACATTAAATTCCATTTGCCATTTTTTTGACCAACTGACTAACGTGTCGAGGTTTAATGGAAATTGTATTTTATCGGCGGTTGTAGTTACTTTATTTGTGATTTTCGTATCGTCGGCAAATTTTTATATCTTGCAGGTGAGGCCTTCATCAATATCATTGACATAAATTAGAAAAAAAAAATGGGACTATGTACTGAGCCCTGTTACTTGGTTTACTTGGTTTCTGTTTAGAGGTCTATGCCTCACAGCCATGGTGGACCACCGCTGCACCGCTGTGGTGCCCGACCACAGCAGTTCCTCCCAGTAAACAATTTAGCATCACAAGCCCGGGCGGAGACCCGATCTGCTGACCTAGCGAACCTAGCGAATGCAAGGCCAGCGCGCTACCATTGTACTAGCCAGGAGGCCGTATACTTTTATTTATGGGAGATTTGTTTTCTCCCCCCTGAAAGCGGGTCACAAACCCCGTCTGAGATCAGGTACCTCATAACTGTTTGGTGAACAGGGACCACACACTTATAAGAGACTTAGTCCATATGTCTCCTACCCGGCGCGGGGATCGAGCCCGCGACCTCTCGCTTGTGAGGCGAGCGTCCTAACCACTAGACCACCGGGTGTGGGTGGTACACCGCTTTTAAAGGCTCGCCAGTTATATGATTTACCGTTAATGACAACGCGTGTCTTCTTTCGGAAAGCCAGTCTTCAACCCATTAAGGAATTTTTCCAGATATGCTGTGAGATTCTAATTTTTTTTAATAACCGTTTATGGGAAGCTTTGTCAAACGCTTTTTGGAAGTCGAGATAAATTATATCAACCGCTTTTGTCTCATCATAAATGTTGAATACATCGTTATAAAAGTCACGGAAATTCGTTAAGCAAGAGCGTATGTTACGGAAACCATGTTGAGAACTATTAATCATGCTGTTTTCTTCTAGAAAAGTCACTAGTTTATCGCGTATTATAGTTTCCGTTAATTTACCAACTACGGATGTGAGGCTGATTGGTCTGTAGTTAATCGGTAGTGATTTATCGTCTTTCTTTTGTATAGGGGTAACATTTGCAGATTTCCAAATGTCGGGAACTTTTCCAGAATTTAAAGATTTATTGAATAGTATTGCAAGAGGTTTGCTGATTTGATATGTTGCCTCTTTTAAGACTCTCGCTGCTATACAATCAGGATCAGTAGTTTTATTTACTTTAATTTTATCAAGTGCCTTAGTTACAGTATTCTCAGTAAAGTCACAATCGCTTAAAGGAATTAAATTTGATTTAGCTGGGGTTATTTCCTGGATTTTATCGGAGGAGAAAGAGGAGGAAGAAGAAAAGTGTGAGGAGATTAATGGCGTAGGAATTTTTACGTTGAGGAAAAATAGTTTGCTAAAACTTCCCAAAGCAGACAGTCCCTCATTGCAACTAGAACACAGACAATGCAATAGACAAGAATAAGTCTGATCAGTGGTAGGGAGTGAGCTGTGTTGAAACGTCTTTCTTCTCTTTTCCCCACGTCCCTCTTTGCCTTCCTCTCTTCACTGCCTCCTTCTCCTCCTCTTCCTTCCCTTGAATAAACAAAGAGTCGACCCAGGCGTCTCCCTCCCCGCCCCTGAAGCGACCACTCACCCTGACAGAGAACACAGTCACCCTCAGCGGTCCTCCATATGCAGGCTATATCCTCCTACAGCCGCCTCCACCACCACTGCAGGCGCCCTTACCATTACTACCATTACTACCACCATCGTCCCGACTGTCTAGTCCCCTTTATGTGCAGACAACACACTGAGCGATCATTATACCACCCACTTTCTTACTCCTCTCTCACCACCCACCCGCACTCCTCAACTTCATCCTTACTAGACTTCCCTCCCATTCCTTTCTTATCACCACTTTCCCTCCCCCTTCTCCTCACACCGACCACTTTGTGCTGTAGTCCACCGCCTTGCACACACACACACACACACACACACACACACACACACATACACACACACACACACACACACACACACACACACACACACACACACACACACACACACACACATACACACACACACACGCACACACACACACACACACACACACACACACACACACACACACACACACACACACACACACACACACACACACACACACACACACACACACATACACACACACATACACATACACACACACACACACACACACACACACACACAGACACACACACACACACACACACACACACACACACACACACACACACACACACACACACACACACACACACACACACACGTACCCTTGTCCTCTCACAACATTCCTTTAACACACACCCTTTCCTTAAGTCTACAACCCGATCCAAAGATTACTTAGTTAGGTTTTCACGTCTAACAACTCAAAATAAATCCTATGTGTGTCTTTTTAAACGTAAACAGACAAATTTGTTCGAATAAGTAAAAATGAGTGTGATGGTTATAGTGTAACAAGATAGTTGGACAGGTACGATTTGGACGATAAAGGGCGGTGATAATGTGTAACTTTTGGGCGCAGGTGTTAAGTGTTGTAACCTGTGCCCTCCTGACTACACTCGACTATGGTAATACGTCTCTCTTTTCAGTTAGTAGTGATGTTACACAATAAAAAAAAAAACTACACCATAACTCTAATCTTTGCAACTACAAGTATAGTTGTTATATTTTTAGTTTCAATGAACTTGCTATCAATAGGTATAAAAGATTCTAATTTATTTTCTTCACGACCGCGACTTTTTTCCGCCACCACAATGATGGTAATTTTACATTGTTACTACCATTACCGCAACACCACCATCATCGTTAACAAAATCACCACAATTACCACTTACCATCAACCACCATCAAGACCACGATCGGTATTACCGACCGCCGCCGTTCCGCCACCACCACCACCATTCAACAGGAAGCCAAGAAACCGAGCGTGAGAGAAGGTGCTTGGCCGTGGGAAAGTTTGCAGGCCAGTGAGAAACTAGTGTCTCTCTGAAAACCTTCATGTCGTCGAGTTTTCTTCCGTCACGATTCTGTTCCGAATTGTGTATAATTTCTTATCTTTTTACTATAACGTCTTATTCTGTAATAACACAATTAAGGTTGTTTTGAAAAAGGTGGGAGTTTGTTGACTGAATATGTTACGGTTTAGTAACAGTGAGAGAGACAAACACACAACTAGACTTACATGGAGAAAGGAGATGTACAGGCAGACGTAGTAGAAGAAAGATAAACAAACCGACGTGCATCCACAGCAAATACCACCAACACTATCACCACCACCACCATCACCATTATCAGTCAGTCAGCAGCTTCTTATGTAATAATTGATTAAATACTCCTGAGAGGTTGTTGATAAAGATGGTTTGCTACAGTGAATGGTATTCATTTATGTTGTACAAATATACAAGATTAGTAAAGTGGAAGGAAAGTGACCCGCCAGCCGCTCACAGGCAGAGTCACAGCTCAACTGAGGCCCATGCCCAGGTCATGCCAGGGGATATGAAAAGGTTGCCATATACCAACGTATCGCTACACCTCAACCCATGGCACACCTCACCTCCCATCCAGTGTCTGAGAGTTTCCATATCTGCTGCATGACACGGTTCAGTCTCCCAGCACCAGCACCAGCACCATCACCTCACTAGCTCTACTCTACTCTCTTTGTCAGACTGTCACTACAGGAAAGAGCAGCAGGAGAGGCTCCTCCTATGAGAATTCCTCAGCAGTTTTTCACACGGAACTGCAAAGTATCATAATTCCATATCGGCAGGTTTTGTTAAGAATTCATGGCATTATGTATCGTGATATTTGTGATTCTTTTGAAGGGTATTGAAAATGTTGTTGAGTTCTGAACTCCAACATTGAGCTCAAATCAACTGCAAGTATTACAATCTACAGATTTAATCATCATAATCATTTGTCCGTCATGGTTTGATTTTCTTCTTGCTTGTATTTCTCCATTTGATTTGTGGGATTCAGTTTGTCAGTATTTTTCAACTATAGTCTATCATCTCATATGTATTTCAATAACCAACACACAAAAATGCCTTGTGGTGATGAAACACTTAGGTGAGCCGACTCCTGCTGCAATATGATTAAATGTTGGTCGTATTGATGCTCGACTTGATTAATCCGGTTCAGTGAGACCGCTAAAGGCTACTGGCTTGGAAAGTGGCGCATTGAAAATACTTTTGGGTATCCTCCTGAATCCTACTTGAACGCTGATCCGTCTCTTGTTTGATTGTCTGTCTCTTTACATGTTCATTATTGCCCGTTACGTGATGCCTCAGAAAAATGCTTGCAGTCCGTTG
>JAXIVD010011501.1:0-11241 GCA_036785275.1 Cancer borealis
GTGGATTTTAATGGATTTGTGAATGCGTTCAAGAGAAAATAACAGTTACAAAAACAAAAAAAACAAGAAGTATATACGTACCTATACATTCCTTAACGCGTTCTTCCAGTTGTCGTACATGACCAAACTATCTCCTTCCCTTCCCTTCCCTTCCCTTCCCTTCCCTTCCCTTCCCTTCCCTTCCCTTCTCTTCCCTTCCCTTCCCTTCTCTTCCCTTCCCTTCCCTTCCCTTCCCTTCCCTTCCCTTCCCTTCCCTTCCCTTCCCTTCCCTTCCCTTCCCTTTCCTTTCCTTTCCTTCCCTTCCCTTCCCTTCCCTTCCCTTCCCTTCCCTTCCCTTCCCTTCCCTTCCCTTCCCTTCCCTTCTCTTCCCTTTCCTTCCCTTTCTTCCTCTCCCGCTGGTGCAAGGAGATGGAGACGGAGAAACAGAAGACAAAACAGACTTGGTGAACACAATAACGTCGACCCGAGGAGCTGGAAGGCTGTTGCGAGGCGCTATTCATAGACCCAAGGGAGCCAGAGACCGCCTCACGCTGCCTTACCGAGAAATTGTCCTGCCGAAAGTGTAGCTGTGGCGAGCAACTTCCAAGTGTTTCCGCTAATTGCTGTGATTTATTTTTCGTCTTTTTTTTTCTTCAGTGCGACTCCAAATTGCGTTCTAGCGAGACAGAAACCCATGATTGTAGTGGAAGGAAATTGGAAGGGTGAAATGGGTTTTTTTTGGGGGGGTTGGGGGTATGGAGGTTTCTGGGGGTTAGTGAAAAAGTATTATTGACCCATGAATATAAAGTTGCACTAAATGAATGCTGGTGAATAAGTATTATTAGTACACTAAACCTAATTTTTTTTTTGTGTGTGTGTGTGTGTGTGTGTGTGTGTGTGTGTGTTTGTGTTGGTGTACATAAACGAGGTCGTAGTGTTTTGAAAAGAATTGATGATTGAAGTAGTTCGATACTCACTTATATTTGGTTTTTTCATGGGTGTGTGTTTTTTTTTTACCATAATAAGTAAAGAGAGTCAGTTGTATGGCCATGGGTAAACAGGCATAACATGGCCCTAACCCTATCCACCTCAACCTCCCCCTCAACCCAGCATGGCGGAGGAGCAGAATTGGAGGCTAGGAATGGTGGCGGAGTGATGGGGGGTGCAAGAGAGGGGGTGCAGGGGAGGGGCGGGCTGGGGATAGGAAGACTTGGCTTTAGATGTTGAGGTTGAAGTGAGGAGTGAAAAGGTGAAGGTGAAGTGACCACCTGAATAGCGCTCCGGCCCAGGTAAGGTGAGTGGGCGGTGCAGGTGTAGGCCGGTCAAGGGCAGGATTAATGAGGAACTTCTTGAGATTCGATGAGGTGTTCAAGAAAATTAATGCATATTACTGATCTTTATATTTTATTTAGGTAAATGCATTGCGTTGTTGATTTCATTTAAAGGAATTGATTATTGCTAAAAAAAAAAAAAAAAAAATTTATTTAGTTTTGAATACAACGTGATCATCCTGACGTTAATTTTTTAAAGCACTTACACACACACACACACACACACACACACACACACACACACACACACACACACACACACACACACACACACACACACACACACACACACGTAGGCACGCAAGCACGCCTCATCTTTTTTACGCATTGACACTCATCATTATTGCGAGGTGACGTAGTAATGCTCGGGAACTAAAATGTCAAGCATGTTTTATTTTCTCTCTTTTTCCCTCTCTCCCTCTCCCCGTCTCCCTTTCTCTCTCTCTCTCATTATAACTGTGGGAGGGAGCATTTCAAGCAGCAGGAGGGGGATGTGGGCGGCCTTTCGTGTGGCCTCCCGGGGTGGTTTGCTGAAGGTCGCTGCTCATAGTTCCTCCCACAAGGCGAAGTAAGAAATAAAAAACAGTTTTTGGAAAAGAATTAAGTATATGAACCTTGGAGTTGTTCATTTGTACGTATTCGTTTGGCAGACACACGTTAGTTAAAGGTGAAGTCATTAAGGCACAGGTAAGAGAGAGAGAGAGAGAGAGAGAGAGAGAGAGAGAGAGAGAGAGAGAGAGAGAGAGAGAGAGAGAGTATAAACCGTTTGGGCAGCCACAAACAGAATGATAAATTTCAAACCTTAGTTAGCTTAATGGCAAAAAAAAAAAGGATGTACACACACACACACACACACACACACACACACACACACACACACACACACACACACACACACACACACACACACACACACACACACACACACACACACACACACACACACACACACACAAACAAAAAAGAAGACTTTGCACGTAACTCTAAAACGGTCCTATTCAAGTGACAAAATTAAACATAGTGGACATAAGTATCACAAAGAGTTCAGTGTATCAAGGAAACAGATATATAAAACGATTGAAAACTTAATTAGTGTTAGTACTGAAGCCTTCCTCCCTCCCGGTGAGGTTGGCGTGGCGGCAGGTAATGAGCGTTGAGGTGGTCTCTAAAACCCTTGAAGATGGTTTAAGGACAGACAGACAGACAGACACACGCAAGACAACGACGTCACACTAATCTCTCCTCTCAAAACAACACCAGCAGGACACCTTAACTCCTCTCCTCTACCACATCTTCCTCCTCTTCCTCCTCCTCCTCCTCTATGTATGAAACGAAGAAGCATATATATATTTACACATATACATATATAAATATATATAAAACATTTTAACTTCGCTGTAGTTGGACTCTGAGGTCATTTCTGTTGCGTGTTGGTCGTGCTTTCACTCTATAAAATTCATATGTGAATACCATACATCCATATACGTAATCCCTTGTGTTCCCCCGGCTGCCTCCACCACTCCCGCTGCGTCAGTAGTGGGTAGAGGGGGTATCCAGGGGGTGTTTGACGTGGATTTGCGTCCCTCACAACGCCACCCCACCCCCCCCCCATCAACCCCTCCGTGTGTATTTTTTTATTATTATTATTACTGTGTGCTTGTTCAGTGTGAGTGGCGGGTCGTGTGTGTGTGTGTGTGTGTGTGTGTGTGTGTGTGTGTGTGTCTGTCATCGCTAATTCACTCACTCATTCACTATATGTACCGCCTCCTGAAATGGGGCCCTTTGTTCTGTGTGGCAACGTATGTTTGTGCTGAAGAGAAAGAGAGAGAGAAAGAGAGAGAGAGAAAAATAAAAACAATGGTGTGAAGGTGGTAGCAGAACTTTTGTATAAATATTATATACCATTATTTTTTAGGGGAAAGTTCAAAGAAGAATAGAAACAAGAAGAATGAAGTGCTTTTTCAAACAATCCTCGTAAGACAGTTCGCTAAAAAACAGAACCAAACACCACTTGTATTCCGCAAAAAAGAAGAAGAAAAAAACACCAAACAAGCTAACACACACACACACACACACACACACACACACACACACACACACACACACACACACACACACACACACACACACACACACACACACACACACGGTTTCTCTCACGTTATTATGGATGAAAGAAAGAAAAGAAAAAAATAACTGAAAAGAAAACGAGGAAACAAATCAGAAAATTGAAGAAAAAAAAGAACACGTATATAATATATGTATAAGAAAAAAAACCTCTACTAGATATTTCAACGTTGCATTTCTTTGGTAGGAAAAAAAAACATACTCTTTATCGTCTAGTTTACTAAGTAGTAGTGTGACTTTGTTGTTTATAGGCATGAAAGAGAGAGAGAGAGAGAGAGAGAGAGAGAGAGAGAGAGAGAGAGAGAGAGAGAGAGAGAGAGAGAGAGAGAGTGAGAGTGAGAGTGAGAGTGAGAGAGAGAGAGAGAGATGTGGCAGTAGTGTAGTTTGCTGTGATTTTTTTGTAACTGTACATACTGTCGTAGGATTTGTATGCAGCCAATAAACTGTTGATTGGTCCGTCAACAAAAATGAGTCTAATTACCCTCCATTGTTTCCTTCTGATTATTTTTTTTAGCATTACAGGATTGTTTCCATCTTATAAATCTTCCCTCTGTACCCGGTATCATCCTCTCTTTCTTTCCCTCTCTGTTTCTCTCTTTCTTTGACGCCTAGTATAGTAACCATCCCTCACTCACATTTCTTCTTCTTCTCTTCTTTCAGTTTTACTTTTCTGTCCTTCGTTCACCGTCTTCTGTGTCTTATTTCTTCCTTCATTCTTCCTATTATACTGCTACGAATGTGTGGTTCGGTTGTTCGGTCCAGGTTTGTGTGTGTGTGTGTGTGTGCGTGTGTGTGTGCGTTGTATGAGTGTATTGTTATGAAGTGCTAGTTGTGTGTGTTGTTTGGAGTGGTTCGGTTGTTCGGTCCAGGTTCGTGTGTGTGTACGTGTATGTTTGGAGGTGAGGTGGTGAGGTAGCAGCACTGGGTGAGTTAGGGCTGGACACCCAAACCCCTCGCACTACCTTCCCCCCCCCCCCCCCCCCCACCTGCCACAACAAGCTGAATTTTGTGTATCGAGAGACAGGGACTTCTTGTGCCCCTTGTAACTGTTCCTCCCGTGCCACGTGTAAATTAAATAAACGCTGTGTTCTGGCAAAGGCATCTCCGGTGTGTCCGTTCCTTCCCCATTACCCCAGCTGTGGTCGCCAGAGGAGGCCTTCTACGGCTCGCTGCAGCACGCTCTTGCCGTCCCTGCGTGTTGAGCTGTGTGCTACTCCCCGACGCCTTCTCACCTGCCGCAGGCGTGAGGCTACGCCGGTGTGACAGGCGGGGAGGGCGTAACAATACGTATCTTTTAATATCCAGTATCGGTTGTGTTAATAATTCTTGGCCTGGTTTATGTAGCCTAGTAAACATGATATTGTGTGTATGCGCGTGTGAGTGTCTGCTAAGAATAATGGCTGTCTATGATGATGTGGAAAATAAGTCATTAGGTTGAAGCTTTACGATCTAATACCATAAATACATTGTTTAGTAGGCTATGATCCACGACTGAGTTTCCTACAGTACTTATTACATTGCTTGTATGTGGGTTACAATATTCCAGTGTTATAAATTCTCAGTCAGTATAAAGAAAAATATAGCAACTACACAAACCATTCCGTTCGTGACAATCCGCCTCAAGTTGTCTTTCTTCCTCCGCCACAAAGAAACTAGTTCCTCCATTCCATCACACTAACTAAATCACAACGAATACATCAATAACCAGCCCTCTATACATCACATTATGCCACAAATTTTTATAATTGAACAATACCAACTTTGGATCACAAATATACATCGCAGAAATAGCACAAGTAGTACCATCAAATGAGTCATAGTTGTATCACTGCGCATCAGGTACTGGGTCAACTATCACCACGGACGGACGCCACCCACGCTAACTATATTTTCTTATGTGAATCCTAAACCGTGTGATCAATCCTCCATTCACAAGTGGCAGAAGTCCATTACCACCTGTTCTTCCGAATCCAGAGGAGGACGTGTTGGGTATCAGGTGTAACTTGAGGTGAGAGGGGTTGAGGACTGGTCACGGCGGCCGACAGGCTTGGACGTGCACATGGGTGTGTGTGGAGGCGAACGTTC
The DNA here is from genome assembly GCA_036785275.1 of Cancer borealis. Lineage (NCBI taxonomy): Eukaryota > Metazoa > Arthropoda > Malacostraca > Decapoda > Cancridae > Cancer > Cancer borealis. Next base: position 5,523 of record JAXIVD010011501.1, read on the forward strand.
GTTACCTTCGACTCACGGGAATGAAGCTTGGTGTTGTTTAATGACTTATGAAGTGGTACAGTATTGCTATTTAATGGTGCAATGGTTTGGTTAATGTGCTGGTTGATGGGTAAAAGAAATATGTGATGAGGGAGGGAGGGTGGATGGGGGGTAATGGCGGCGTGGTGCCGGTCGCCTACTACTACTACTCATTTTCTTCCTCTTCTTCTTCCTCTTCCTCTTCTTCCTCTTCTTCCTCCTCTTCCTCCTCTTCCTCTTCTTCCTCCTCTTCCTCCTCTTCTTCTTCTTCCTCCTCTTCCTCCTCTTCCTCTTCTTCCTCCTCCTTCGCCCTCCTGAAACTTGCTGACACGGTACAACGATGGTCCTTGATTCTTTTTTTCTCTTTTGCTACTAACTATATGGTCAACTTAAAGCCGTGGCCTTCCCTTTAATTTGAAGGTATTTTCCTGCCATTTAAACATGGCGGCGTGTAGGATTAAAGGTCTGGTTTTCACGAATGGAGGACTCTTGGCTCAGAAGCCTAACCGTGCTTCCTTTGGCATTTAAATAGGTTGTCAGGTATTAGTGTACTTTTATTCTGATTACTGAGGCGATGATTTCTGAGGCTAAGGCCCTATTCATACGCGTTGACTTTTCGCCGTGCTCCGTCCACGGCACAACGTCGTGCTCTCAAATAACCCTGGGTGTCTATGGACGCATTCACACGTCACGACCGCCGTTGTTATCCACTTGATGCCGATGATGAGGTGATTAATGCAGCTACGTGGAAACATATTGATATATCTTACACCTTGGATAATATTTTACTACGCTCTATATGGCTTAACGAACAGCTCCTTCACTCTTGTTGTACTATTGAATTATAGGGAGGAAAGGTTACATAGAATATCTTACAACCTAACTACAAGGGGCATTAGCCCCCCATACCCTTAGGAATTACGCCTCTACTGCTAAGGCTAATATTAATTAATTAAGCTATATTGAATATGTGTATTGACGGCCTAAGCCTCATTAAAGTGTGTAGGCCTATTGATTAAAACATTACGATTAATTAGACTAATGTAAGCCACGGTACTACATCGTCATTAATTAAACTAAAATCACTTGTAAAATATAGGTATATGACGCTGGTTCTGTTAGGGCTATGCTGAATAGACGTCTACCGAGGGATACATATATTGATAAGCTGTTTATTGATGCTTATGAATAGGACGTGAATGAATAGCTGTATAGACAAAGATAACATACGATAAGGCTTACAAAAGCGGTCTTATGTTGGCCAGGTAGGTTAGGTTAGATTAGGTTCTACAGGTGTTTCTATTCACCGTCTCCATATCCTTTTGATGTGTCTAAGTAATTATTCAGCTGTGTTAAGGAGAGAATAATGGTGTGCTGTGTAGGAAGCAGTGTTAGGCTTACTAAAACAGCTGGAATGAATACTTGCATCCCTGTGAAGAAGAATAACAGGCTCGGCAGGATGGTAATGGTCTTGAAGCTGAATAATAATGATAGGCTTGGCGCTACACCAGTCGACACAACGTAAGACAAATTGGGTTAGTTACAATGTTAATAGGATGAAGAGGAGGGATGATGTGCTCTGTTTTTGAGGCTTTCTTAAGGGGTTTCCATCACACTGACTTACTCATGTTTGTCTACGTTTGTTTGTACGTGTTCCTTAGCATAATGTTTTGATTAGTGTTTTTGACGAGCACCATGATTATTAAGGTGTTGGATGGATGCGTCGTGACATGCAATTATCTGTCGAAGGAGTTGGATGAAATAACTGTTACTTATGTACGTACACTTGACGACACCCCGACTCAAACTTAGGAACAAATATATGCAACAGTATTTTGTTGTCATCTCGAATATTAGCATATCAGTAACGCATTTTCTTCTCTCTCTCTTTCTCTCTCTCATATATATGTATAACTTCCTGTGTACGTGGTAATAGAAAACGTTTTGCAGCACTGAAGGGATAAAAGTAAAATTTGAAGTGAATAATTGTGTCCAATAAGACGACCTTCCCGTCCCATCTAATTGCCGTGTTCTATAACATCCCTATCTTTCCACTCTGTTCAAATAAGCATCAATAAGTTTAAACTTGTTCTAGGCTACCAAACGTTCACTATAATTTAGTTACAAAGACTACAGTTGCTGCAGCAGTATTAAGTAAACACAACTATTATATGAGGATTTGATTCATGGTCCAAATATGAAAAGCCATTAAAGATGAATATAGTAAGCACAATCAAGCGGCTATAAGTGTAACAGATTGACTGCATGTTGAGAAGTCACTCTTGCCGACGTGATGCATTATACTGTAGTTGAACTCTCCAAACATTGCATTACACTTGGCCGACCTGCATTGCCAGCACCACTAAACATTGATTGGAGCACCATTGTTATTCAGAGCACCGCAGGTTGACTAGCACTGGGTTAGGCTAGGCTAGGTTCTGGTGTTTTTATCCTTCATATATCTTACTAGTGCAGCTTAAGTGGTACCTAGGCAGTCCTGGTGTGTGTTTTTAAGGGTAAATGCAGGAATCGAAAATATGGATTGGCTAGCTATGTATTTTTTTTATATGAATAGCGTGTGTTCCTGTGATTTCGAGGTTTTCTTACGCAAAATATTACGTACGAGAAACATTGACCTAAGCGATAATTTTCTTGAATACTTCCGTGCAAGTCTTACATCAATACTTTCTATACTTGCCTTCCTATAACCAATCGATATCATTAGTTTAATTGAATGATTCATTGATAGTGTCAGGGCGCCGCAACAACACGGTCATGCGGGACTGTATTTGGAAATGGCGAAAATATTTATTCTCAACAGAAAATGGGGTTCGGGAAAGTCTTTTAAATGATAAACTTTAGTGTAGTCATAAGTTGGAGTGGAATATATGTACAGATTAGGTAAGGTCACTGGATTTATTGCAGGATGCTATTTGTGTGTGTGTGTGTGTGTGTGTGTGTGTGTGTGTGTGTGTGTGTGTGTGTGTGTGTGTGTGTGTGTGTGTGTGTGTGTGTGTGTGTGTGTAAGCGCTTATGTTTACAATGTTTTTTTTTTCCCTTTGCATATGCACTATATTCCTGGATTTTATTGCATTGCATGGTTTTGTCTGCATCTCTATAACTTATTGCAATTCATGTAGTACTGTTGTTTGATAATATTGATTCATTGTGTGTGTGTGTGTGTGTGTGTGTGTGTGTGTGTGTGTGTGTGTGTGTGTGTGTGTGTGTGTGTGTGTGTGTGTGTGTGTGTGTGTAGTTCAGTTTATTGCATTTCATTTTTTTCCTGTGTGTATATTCCAAATAATGATGTTTTCTTGCATGTTTTTAAAAGTTATATTGCACAACATAGTATTGATGCTGTAAATATTGATGTTTTTGGGCCATGTTTATTGCAACATGATTTAGAAGGGAGAGAAGAGTTGGGGGGAGGTTGGAAGGGAGAACTGAGGGGTAACTTAACCATTCTATTCCCTCTTTGAACCGAGCACATAGTTCCTCCAGAATTTGTCCTTTGATGATAAATAAATACAAATGGATATGAATATTAAATGAAAACACATAGATTGCCTAAACTGCAGGGAGGAATTTAGACTTTTCACTTATTTACTCCAGTTGTATGTTATTAGCAGCAGCATCAGCAGGAGGAAGTAAACAAAACTCGCCCTTCCAGCACCCTTAACGTGTAGTAGGTGGACGGTTAAGGGTGGAAGGGGAGCAGCACGTGTAGGTGTGTTTACTCTAGGAAGGAAGTGTTGGCAAGGCAGGGCTTCAGGGTGTGTTAAACGTTAGGTGCTGTTGCTTCCATACAGTTAACTAATTCCTAACTTGGTGCTGGAGTGTATAGAGACGTGACTAAGCAAAGAGAATGACGTTGAAATTTTAGATAGATATTCTTTTATTATTATGATGTTGAGTAATGATCCGTTTTGAGTCGATTTTGCTTGAGGAGACTTTCATAGAATCGCCTCTATTTGCGAAGCCATAAATCCGTGCGGTGAGATATTGATAAACACGCGTGGAGAGAAAGCCTGATTGATGAAGGGGTGCAGGGTGCCTAGGTGGAGGGACGCGCTGCTTGTGTCCACCCTTGGCGAGAACAATAAAGGGGATTTGGACAAGATCTTCGGGATTAAGGTCCTCCCACAAGCAGGCGTGGGAAGGATATCCTATTGCATCCTCCTCAGTGGTGATGTGTTCAATGCTATTATGGACTATGCGTTGTTATCTTTGGTGATAGTATATGTTGATTGTACGAACAGAGTTTTAGTTATTTTAGTTATTTTTATTCTGTTTGTATTGGCTTGCAAATGTTATAGCACTGCGCACTATTTATCCGATCCTGTGTGCCTTGCCCCCTCCCCGCCACCCACTCCCCCTTCCCTCTTTCACAAAGGCAAGACATTATATACGGGTTGTTTCGCACAGGTAAATAATGATATATGAACAGCACATCAAAGCTCACTTAAATATGAGAACAATAGCCACAGTATTGCTTTAGAAGATTAAACATAAATCTCAAGTGAATTTGTGTATGTTTCTTAGTTCGAAAAATAATGTTTTTGAGGAATTTATTCTATCGTACAAGCAAAATATTGTTCGAAATGTTTGAAGCTGGTCGCCATTTTTCCCCAATAGAGCAGTAACGTATTTGGTAAAACATCACACACGGTTTGCTCGGCCATTGCCGCCGCCGCCACATTAACTGGCATGGCTGGTCCTGTTTATTTTTCACGGATATTTTAATTCGTGGTGAATTTGAGGAAAGAGTTCACTACATGTCAGTCTCAACATGCAGTCAATTTTCACAGCAATGAAAGCTGACAAACCTGCCTCACACAGTTAGGTAGAAGGAAAAGATGCAATATTCACTACATGCTGCCAAAGCTTTGGTTGGTTAACCATTTTTGTTTTACTCCAAAAATCTTTACGTGAAAGTGAATAATCTTCGGTACTGAAACTGAATTTAATTTCCTCTGCATTGCATATAAAACATTCTTTACGTCAGTAACAGATGCATTCTGGATTGATTTTCACTTAAAATATTCCTTTTGAAGATCTGCGTATTGTGTGCATTGTTTCTCCAAAGAATTAAGATGTCATAATATTGATTGAGAGATCATCAATTATATTCTCCTTCAATGACTCATCAAGTTGTGATGATATATTACATTTTCCTTCCACAACTGTGGCTTAGCATTAAATGCTATAATATCATAAATTTAGCTCAGAAAAATGCTTTCTGTTGTTTTGTAGCACTTTCTGTTGAATATTAATAAAGAAATTCAATCAAATTCCATTAATTTAGAAAGACCCATCTACTTCACCCCCCTCAGGAACGTCACACGTCCCTTCCAAAACGTGACACGTTTCCCAGTTTGGGGAATACTAATTTGGATAATAACCAAGAGACATTGTGTGGGTGGTATTCGGGATTGAAATGAGTTACCTAATGTATAGCAACGGTAACATAAATAAAGAAGGCAACAGTTTTGAGTGACTACTACACGCTGTGCAATGCTTCACATAAAAACAACGTCACGGAACTCCGTAATGAATGAGAATAACGTGATCTTGTGAGACAGTTATGACCAAGTCTTGCGTGGTGTGTCAGCGCCTCTGTAATCATTAATTATTTCTGTGCGTCCAGAATCAAAGGAATGATAGGACCACTGCCTTACATTTACTATCAAAGCTGCAAAAA
>JAXIVD010011502.1:0-5000 GCA_036785275.1 Cancer borealis
GGGAGTCAAGTTATAATTTATTTTTTATTTACTTCCCTGGAATTGTATGTTTTATTTTGACTGATAACGTGTGTGTTTTTATAAATCATTATTTTCATTATCTTCGTCTATGCTTTTTTCTAGTTCGTTGTTCATATAATTTATTTTTTTTATTTGGATTGTTTTTTGATATATTTTATTTTATTATCGTAAGTTGGTCTGGATTTTCCTTTTTATTTATTTAAAGTTAACTCAATAAACTCGTAATTAATTAATATTCTCGTTAACTCTTTTTAAAACACGAAAATTAACGTTATCTTACACTGTCTTATCATTAAAAACTTATATCAATCAATTTAAACTATATATTTACCTGTATTTTAATTAATATCAAAAATCTTATATATACCTAATTTTTTCGACTGCTAAAGGTAAACAAAATGGTGGAATATCAGGTAAGCAAACACACAAGGTAATTACAGGTAAATCACGTTAGTTTTAGTGTTTCAGGTGTTTGTTTCAGGTGTTTGGATCAGGTGTTTGTTTGGTATATTCTTCATTATACATCTTCATTCATCTCTGTTTGACACTCATTTGTTTTCCTCTTTCCTCGTTTTCTTTGTTTTATTTCATCGGTGTCACTTCCCTAATTTTAGCTCGTGGTAATTTCACGTCTCATAACACTAACTAATCCTCTGTCTCCTCCCTTTCTCTCTTTTATCTAATTTTTCGTCTATCTCCTCATTTCTAGCACCAATAATCATGTTCTTCTCCTATACAAAACACTATATAATCCTTCTTCTTTTTCATCTCTCTCTTTTATCTAGTTTTCTTTCTATTTCCTCATTTCTAACGCTAAAAAAGTTATTCTCTCTTGCAATAGTAGTTTCTATAACTCTTTTTTTTGTATTCTTAGTTATATTACTTTTTTTTATCATCCTCTTTATCTTTATTTATTTCCCTCTTCCTCCTTCATAGATAAAAAAAATAGTTATCCTCCCTCGCAACAGTACTTTCTATAACTTTCTTTTTCAATTGCTTACTTAACCTACCATTTCTTATCTTCCTTTTACTTCTTTTTCATAATTCTCTTCCTCTTTCTTTATCATCCTCTTCCTCTCCCCCCCCACACACACACAGTGAAGCAGAGCAGAACCGTCACCATCACCGTCACCACAAGTACTTTTCATTACCATACACCTGCCTCCCGTCCCCATAATTACCAAGTGCCTCTACCCACCTTAGTCGGCGTCATTATAATAATTTACTCTGCGCTACAAACCTTCCTGGCGCCTTCACAAACGCCACAACACCAATTAGTCAAGGTAATGGGAGTGGGTGATGGTGGGGTTGTAATGTGTACACCCCCACCCATCCCCTACCTAGCCCCCAACCACCCATTCCTCCCCTAGTTACCTATTCCTCCCCTTCTACCTATCTCTCCCTCTCTCCCTTCACCCTTGAGATATCCTTATGTGTGGGTTTGTGGATCTACCGTTCACACACACACACACACACACACACACACACACACACACACACACGTACGTACACAGTCAATACTCTGCAAAAACGCGTGTTACTCACAAATTATACCTTCAGTCACTCTTTCTTCCCTTCCCTCTTCCCCTTCCTTCCCCTTCCTCCCTTCTCCTTCAACACTCATCCCCTATTTTCCCTCATGGCTGCTTCCCTCCCCCCCACACACCTGTCCTCCCCATCCTACCTCCCCCCGCCCCCCACACGTCCCCCCCATCCCCCCACTTCCCCCTGACAGCAGACGGTCACTCATTCAAGACTCGGAGCAGTTTAAATTATGTATAACAGACAGGACAGCTGGAGAGTAAGATTTTCACGGTGATAGCTTCCGGTGTGTGTGTGTGTGTGTGTGTGTGTGTGTGTGTGTGTGTGTGTGTGTGTGTGTGTGTGTGTGTGTGTGTGTGTGTGTGTGTGTGTGTGTGTGTGTGTGTGTGTGTGTGTGTGTGTGTGTGTGTGTGTGTGTGTGTGTGTAAGTACTGTACTATGAAACGTTATATTAGATCGTCAGAATTCACCGTTGTAAATCATCATTTTTTTTTTTACTAAGCAATACGTCCAGGAGGAGGAGGAGGAGGAGGAGGAGGAGGAGGAGGACAAGGAAGAGGAGGAATGATAGATAGGTGTGTCGACATTGTTCTGATTTACCTCCCTTCCTATCCCCTCGCTCTATTCTTTGATGCAGATAGAAAGGAAGAATAACTCAGAGCAAAGGGAGAGAAAAGTGAGAGGAAAGAGGCACATGAGAGGAAGGCAAGAGGAAGGAAGGGGAGGTAAAGAGGGAGGTAAAGGGGGGTGACTATACTGTTTTTACACCCTTAAGGTTTATTTATATATATATTCATCACATGCTTTTCTCCTACACTTTTTGCTTCCCTTCTGTTCCCTCGCGAGTGGATGCCAAGATGAAAAATGGATGTTGACAGAGAGGATGAATAAATCTTCATCCATCCATCCACCAACTGTTACGACGCACACACACACACACACACACACACACACACACACACACACACACACACACACACACACACACACACACACACACACACACACACACACAACAAGGAATCTTAATCGAGAAAGAGAACGAGAGAGAACGAGAGAAAGAGAAAAAAAAAGAGACAGAGAGAGAGAATGTAAGTGTAAGTTTCCTCATCTTCCCTGGAGCCATAAGTACCTAATTTCAAGGTAAGGCAGGTAGGTTGACCAGTAATTACCGGCCGTAGGTGCGCGGCAGGTGGCTGTGCGCATGCGTAATGAAAAGCCATGATGAAACTGGTAATTAATACGTGTCTGGCGTGTTGCATTATGGGTTAAGGAAGGGAGGAAGGCAAGGGGAGGGAGGAGGTGTGGGAGGGAAGGTGTGGGGAAGAACGTGGGGAGAATAGAACGATGGGAGGGTGTCGTTGTGGGTGGCTGCCTATGTGTGTGTGTGTGTGTGTGTGTGTGTGTGTGTGTGTGTGTGTGTGTGTGTGTGTGTGTGTGTGTGTGTGTGTGTGTGTGTGTGTGTGTGTGTGTGTGTGTGTGTGTGTGTTTCTTATGACTGTTTTTTATTCCTTCGTAAGAGTGTAAAAGACAGATAAAAGGATGTAAAAATATATGTGTTTAGGGATTATGAGTATTATGAAAACAAGGATTATTCAGGTTAAGATAAATGAGGATGAAGATGAATAAGTGACATTAAATAAATAACACAAGTAATGCTCCGTCATGTTAAAAAATATAAATAAATAAAATATTATATTCGCAAAAAGCGGACGAGATTGAATCCAACAAAACACACATTGAAATAAGATAAAGATAAATAATTGAATAGAAACAGATATATGAAGATGAATAAGACTAACTTTAAAAGAGCGATTAACTGCTGATTAATCTTCTGATCCTCTTAAGAAGACAAGAAACTCACAGGTGTTCAAAATAAAAATAACACCATCTATCAGCAAACATTGGAACTAATTTTACCGACTCAGCTGCCATATGGCGGAAAATTTCTAAACTAAATGATAAGGAAATGCCATCTTGCGGTTGAATATTACACTAAAATGTTATTGTTTATCCATGTTGCTGCCATCTGACGGGGAAAATTAACATTACAAAACTAGCGTTACCTCCGACGCCTCAGTTTCATTTCCTTTATAAGTTATAGCGTGAGTTTGTGAGTTTCCCTTCCTGTTATGCTGTATAATAATCACTGGTTGAAATAGTTTGTTAATGGTGTTGTTTGTGTGTTTGAGTTGACGGTAGTTAGATAGATTAAACAGTTTATTGATACTGATGCAATATTGAGATACTGAACACAATTAGTTACGAAATATAAATACTAATACTGACACCACTACATAACAATGACAATATACATTTAACACAATCATGTCTAGTAACTGTGTATGCATGAGTGATTGTACCTAAATTAGCAATAACCCTTAAAGTCTGGAGGAAGTAATTTTGCACAGTATTTCGAGGTGACCCCTAAAGAAGAAAAACGGGAATAACTAATTGAAAACGGAAGCCAGGTGCCAGACAGTCAGGTGTTCGTTCGCCTCGAGTCATCTGGGAAGGGAATTTTTGTGAGTTCTGTAAAGGAAATGACGTATGTGTGCATTATTTGCGGCGTGTGTATTAGCGTGTGTGTGTATGTTTATGTACGCGTGGGAAGCGCACATACATACACACATGGTAACCTCCACATACACAAAAAAAAACGACATCCTAGCTATTACCAAAACCCACACACATGCATACACATACACACACACACACACACACATACACACACGAGCTGCCTGGCTGACTGACGGACACGCACGCACACACACCCACTCAGGTTAGAGAAATATCAATAACATCAAATATAAATCATGTCAATCTTCCTGTGGTTTATAGCGACACGAGAGCCTGAAGGACGAAGGACATATTCACCCCAAGACATAAAGACCCCAAGACATTATAACCCCAAGACATAAAGACCCCAAAACATATCAACCCCAAGACATATTAACCCCAAAACATATCAACCCCAAGACATATTAACCCCAAAACACATTATACAATTATATAATTAATAAGATTTCATAACAACCCAATTTTTTTTTTATACGTATCAAAGCTTAAAACGAAAATGTATGTATGTGTGTGTGTGTGTGTGTGTGTGTGTGTGTGTGTGTGTGTGTGTGTGTGTGTGTGTGTGTGTGTGTGTGTGTGTGTGTGTGTGTGTGTGTGTGTTCATGTACGTATGTTTGTGTGTACGTACGTTGCGTTACGGAAATCTCCATAACACATCAAAATAACACGTTACACATCCCCCGGTCATGTATATCCATCCGGCGTGTCACTAAGTCCCAGCTGGTGTCTTGCTGCTGGACGGGTTACTCGCTATTATTTCTCTTCCTAACTATATGTATAAAGGAACCAGAATAAATGATTTAGGCAATGTGTCTTGCATGATTCCTTTATGTCCTTTGTTTCGTCAGATTATTAGT
>JAXIVD010011502.1:10000-11240 GCA_036785275.1 Cancer borealis
ATATAAGTCGATCTCATATCTACCACATCAATTTACCCACATACGTTTATCTACCTCATAAATCTACCACATAAGTCAACCACATCAATCTACTATATACATCTACCACATAACAGTCTATTTATCACATTAATCTACCATATAAATCTAACTCATAAGATCTAACATATCAGTCTACTATATAAACCACATAAATCTACCACCCACATAAATCTACCACATAAATCTACAACTACATAAAATCCTACCACATAAATCTACCACATAAATCTACCCCAGTATAACTTTCTACCTAAAAATATACAAACAAAAATCTATCCCCGTAATAGTCTCACCTACCAATAAATCTACCTTATAATTTCTACCCCTTAAAAACTCTACTACAATAATCTACCTCATAATTTTACCTACATAATCAAAATTTTCAGTTATTTTTGCATCATATTTACTATCCTTCTCTCCCTTCTTCCTCTCCTTCTCCTCCTCTTCTTCATTCTTCTTCTTCTTCTTCTTCTTCTTCTTCTTCTTCTTCCTATGTTTCCTTCCTTCGTATCCCTCCGCTTATCTCCTATCTTTCATTCGCCTTACTTTCCATTATTTATCATGTTTTGCTTTTATTGTTTTTCTTTAATCTTCTTCCTCTTTTCTTTTTTTGTTTTTTGATTTCTACTTCCTCTTTCCCTCCCCTCTCCCTACTTCCTCTTCCTCCCTTCACCTCCCTCCACTCTTCCCTGTCTTTGCTTTCACTTTGTTTTTTTTTCTTTATTTACAATCTTTACCTCTAGTTAATATTCTCATGCTTTATCGTCTATTTACTCAATTCTAGATTTTTTTTTTTTCCTCATCTTTCTATTTATTCTTTTTTTTTTTTTTTTTTCCCTTGTTTTGGTTATACTTTATTCTGATTGTATTTTTGTCTTACCCCTCCTATTCCCTCTTTCGCTTCCCTAGTAATCACAATATAAACGAGAGAGAGTGAGAGAAAGAGAGAAAGAGAGAGAAAGTGAGAGCAGAACAAATAATACGTGGACTTATCATCATAATCTTTACAGTGAAAGAATTAATAAGTTTTCAACAATCAAATTTGGTAAAAAAAAACAAAAAAACTTCCGGTTCGCATAACACTAACTAAAGAAAGTTAACCACCTTTGTTTACTCATAACGTTAAAATAAGGAAAAAATATATAAGGAAAAAAACTCAGAAATTCCCCTTCAACTTGTAGTATCATTTACAAACTCG
>JAXIVD010011503.1:2500-5000 GCA_036785275.1 Cancer borealis
GATCCAATTACTAACGTCACCACTGATCCTAATGCAAATGACGCTACTGATCCGAATATTAAAGTTTGTTATGTAAATGCTCGCAGCATCAGAAATAAATTCACTGATCTTGAAGCTCTCGCCGCAATGGATCAGTACCATATCATAGGAGTCACAGAATCATGGTTAGACACGTCGAACAGAGATTACATGCAGAATTTCAGTTATCCGGTTATACAATTTTTAGCTGTGAAAGAGAAAACAAAATTGGCGGTGGTGTAATCCTATATATTCACAGCTCGCTCCATCCGATCTACCTTAAAACAGAACCCATCAACGGAGTGGACACAGTTTTCATCGAATTAAAGAGTAACTCGAGCAGAAAAATACTTGGATTGATTTACAGACCACCAGGAAGACCCGCTGAAATTGACCGTTTGCTTTTCGAATCAATCTCCGAAACAATTAGTCAATGTGAAACAATCATTATGGGCGATTTAACTTGCCAGTAACGAGATGGGGAAATCCGTTAAGATCACATGCAGGACACGACCTGTACACGAATTTATTAGAGAGCGAATTACATCAACACGTTCATGAACCGACGCGCGACTTAAATACCTTGACCTCATTCTTTCAACAAGCGAAGAGATAGTCAGCAACGTAAATGTTGGCCCAGTTTTCAGCTCAAGCGACCATCGGATAATTACGTTCAACTTGAAAATGAAGGAAATAAAAGTAAATGACAGTAAGGAGAGGGTACCAAATTATCAAAGGGCAAATTTCACCAGAATGCGGACAATTCTAGGAGACACTGACTGGAGTGAACTGTTGTCAGAGTCAGAATCAGATATTGATAGGTCATGGGAGGCCTTTACCACAAAGCTGAACGAAGCTATTAGAGTATGTGTACCGTATCGTTACAGACGTTCAGCAAGGAAGAATAAACCAAAATGGTGGAACGATGAGATAAAAACAGCCTCTCTCTCAAAAAACACGCGTACGATAAGTATATATCAACTAAAAACCAAGATGACAAAGTTGAGTTTGACAGAGTTCGTCGCGAAACTAAGAGACTAATAAAGCGCAGCAAGAATAACCTTGAAGAATATATAGCGGAATCATATAAATCTAATCCTAAAGAATTTTATAGTTTTGTTAAGAGTAAAAAAAGCCCTTACCTGTAATTCGGTCCACTTACTAAAGGACAAGGAAATCACACAAACGACGAAAATGAAATGGCTACAATCCTAAACAACTTTTTTGCATCCGTATTTACAGAAGAGGATTGTTCATCGTTTTCAACCACTCGAGACTAGAAGAACCGAAAACTTCTTAAATGATTTACTCATCGTAGAAAATGACGTGAACAAAAAATCGATAAGATGAAAACTAATAAAACCCCTGGACCAGATAAAATTTCCCCGAAAATCTTGAAAGAGGTCAAGCATCAGATCAGTAAACCGCTTGCAATCATATTCAATAAATCCTTAAGGATTGGTAAAGTTCCATCAGATTGGAAACGTGCTAATGTAACCCCAATCTTCAAAAAGGGAGACAAGTCACAACCCGGAAATTATAGGCCAATCAGTCTGACGTCAGTAGTATGTAAATTAATGGAGACAATCATTCGTGACAATATGGTGAAATTCCTTGAAGACAACGATATAATTAAACCCTCACAACATGGTTTCCGTAATAAACGTTCATGTCTAACTAACTTATTAGACTTCTTTTACAATGTTTTTGACACGTACGATGAAAGCAGAGCAGTAGATATCATATATCTGGATTTTCAAAAGGCCTTTGATAAAGTTCCCCATCAACGATTGCTTAACAAACTAAAGACTCACGGTATCTCTGGTAGCATCTACAATTGGCTTCAGGACTGGCTCTCTGAACGTAAACAGAGAGTAGTCTTAAACGGTGTCTCCTCTCAATGGTTAAACGTAAAAAGTGGCGTACCACAGGGTTCAGTATTTGGCCCTATTTTGTTTCTGATATATGTTAATGACATAGATGATGGGATCTCATGCAAAATATCAAAATTCGCTGACGATACGAAAATTGCCAGTAAAGTAACTTCGACAAGTGACAGAGAAGTCTTACAATCAGACCTTGATCGACTAACGTCTTGGGCCAAAAAATGGCAAATGAAATTTAACGTTGATAAATGTAAGGTACTACATATCGGAAGAAATAATGATCACGTTCAGTACCAAATGAATGGAAAACTACTTTCTGCAGTGAACAAGGAAAAAGATCTAGGAATCACAATATCAAGCGATTTAAAACCCAGTCAGCATTGCTCAGAGGTAGTTAAAACCGCTAATAGATTGGTCGGCTTTATTGGGCGTACTTTCGAAAATAAATCAGAAAAAGTCATATTAAAACTGCATAATTCACTAGTACGACCTCATCTTGAATATTGCGTACAGTTCTGGTCCCCATATTACAGAAAGGACATTGACAAACTGGAAAGAGTCCAGCGTAGAATAACGAAAATGATTCCAAGGCTGAA
>JAXIVD010011504.1:0-11239 GCA_036785275.1 Cancer borealis
GTGGTGGTGGTGGTGGTGGTGGTGGTGGTGGTGGTGGTGGTGGTGGTGTGGTGGTGGTGGTGGTGGTGGTGGTGGTGGTGGTGGTGGTGGTGTGTGGTGGTGGGTGGGGTGGTGGTGGTGGTGGTGGTGGGTGGTGGTGGTGGTGGTGGTGGTGGTGGTTGTAGTGACGATGATGGCAGTCATAACAAAAAATGAAATAATGTTAAGAGAAGAAACAAAGAGAAGGAGTTACAACAATGAATGTGTGAAAGACAATGGATAACAGACGAGGGAAGACGGTCACAGAGGCGTTAAAAGGACTCCAAGGAAGAGTAAGGAGCAGCTGCTGATAAGGAGGGAGGAAGGAAGAGAAGGAGAAGAGATAACATGAAAAACAATGACAAGGAACATATTTTGGTGCGAGGGAAGAAAATTTTGAAATGGGTACAGATTAAAGTGAGAGTAAATGTTAAAGAAGAGAAAAATATAATGAGAGAAGGAAAAGAAAGGAAAAATATAGGGAAAGAAAGAAAAGAGAGAGACTCATAATAAGGAGAATTACCAGAATGTAAGAAAACAAAAACAAAAGACTTAGATGTACATATTTTTAAACACATACACACACAAACAAACACACACAAACACACAAAAACACACAAACACACAAGCACACCTCTTATTCCTCTTCCTTCTCCTACACTTTTTATTTCCATTCCTCCTCCTTTCTCGTCTCCTCTTTCTCCTCTTCTTCCTCCTCCTCCCTCTTCCTTTTGGCAACCCGAGAGCCACATTATTGCCGGCAGTGTGTCAGGCAGCACGTGATTGGTGAAATGAATTAGCCATTAAAGAGGAAGCAATCTACTGGCAAGATCCAGGAATTCCAATATCGAAGAGGACCACTTTGACCCTCCCCATCCTACTACTATCCTTGTCCTCGTTTCCTGCTCACCACACTCCTATCCACAAGCCATCCCCTAACTCCCTCCCTAACTCCCTACCTACCTACCTACCTATCTATCAGCTTCCCCAGTCTCTGTTCTAACCCCATATCTCTCCTGCTCTCCCTCTCTCCCCCCTTGTTCTCCTCCTCCCCCTCAACTACCCCTAACACCCTCGATTGCTTTCCCCAATCCCCTCCCTCGTACTTTTCTCCAGCTGCCATTCTCTATACAACTTTTCTCTCTATTATTTCTCCTTTATCCAATTCGTGTATTTCTCTCCTCTTCTATTTTTCTCTTTTTTTTCTTCTTTCTCTCTCTCTTTCACACTAACATCACGAGTGAGTCTCCTTCGCCACTATTGCCTCTCGTATCCTTTCCTCACCCACTGGACATTGGTGTGTCCGGCTCGTGAGTAATAGTGAAGGGAAGTCAGTTACTCACAGCAACACAAAGCAAACCAGTATTGGAGCCTTGTGAAAACTGTGTGCGTGTGTGTGAGAGACGGAAAGAGAGAGAGAGAGAGAGAGAGAGAGAGAGAGAGAGAGAGAGAGAGAGAGAGAGAGAGAGAGAGAGAGAGAGAGAGAGAGAGAGAGAGAGAGAGAGAGAGAGAGAGAGAGAGAGAGAGAGAGAGAGAGAGAGAGAGAGAGACAGAGACAGAGACAGAGAGAGAGAGAGAGAGAGAGAGAGAGAGAGAGAGAGAGAGAGAGAGAGAGAGAGAGAGAGAGAGAGAGAGAGAGAGAGAGAGAGAGAGAGAGAGAGAGAAAGAGAGAGAGAGAGATACAAATAGAAAGGCAGTAAAAAGACAGGAAAATAGAATGAAAGATTAGAAAATATCAACTGACATAGAGACTGACAAAGAATGATATGAACATTGGATTATAAATGAACAGACACAGTAAGATGGCTGGTATTAGCAAGTGTGAATGAAAGAAAGAAATAAAGTGGACGGAAAGAAATGGGAGGAAATAGAAAATTATAAATATATAATGATGAGAAAGAAAAAGAGATAAAGAAAGAGAAAGAAAGAATACGAAATGGATAATGAAAAAAAAGGGAGGTAGAAGAGGTGGTGGTAGAGTAATAAAGACGAAAAATGAGGACGAGAAAGAGGGCAAGAAGAAAAAAAAAAAAAAGGAGAACGAGGAGGAGAATGGGTAAAAAAGAGTAGAAAAAAAACAGACAACAACAGTCTTTCTGGACCTAACGAGACTGTCCATGTGGCTACACTTTACTACTATAATATCTTTCTGTTTTTATTAATGTCTTGCACCTGTGGCGCTGGTAGGCTTGATAGAAGTGTTTAGATGGTCAGCCTCCGCCCGTTAGTAGCGCAAGTTAGATCTTATAGTGACGCCTCGTTATTTGTTGAGAAGCTCATGCTGCCCACGGAAGCTCTTTCATGCATATAACTTAGCAATCCCGTCAAGGATAGTGTTATGGCAGCATGTGGGTGATCTTTGGCCACTCGGCGGAAATTCCATAGAAAAGTGGCCAGTCCGTAGGGGGACTCGAACTCGGGACTCTGAGCTGATATGCTCCCCACGCTAGCCACTAGGCCTTGGCTTGATAGTATTGATAGAGACAAAACGACAGCAAAGTGGAAGGCTCCTCTTCACCCATCCTTCCCTCCAGCCGAAGTTGGCCGGAAGAGAAAGCGATATCATGTAGTATGGACAATTTTACCATGGAATTTCTGTAGGAAAGTGAAAAAAGTCGTAATTTACGGTTATTGCTACCACTATATATAATTTTAAAAAAATTTAAAGATGAGGAGTTGAAGGAGGAAATTAAAAGACAGAGAAGCAGAGGCAAAACATCTCTCTCTCTCTCTCTCTCTCTCTCTCTCTCTCTCTCTCTCTCTCTCTCTCTCTCTCTCTCTCTCTCTCTCTCTCTCTCTCTCTCTCTCTCTCTCTCTCTCTCTCTCTCTCTCTCTCTCTCTCTCTCTCTCTCTCTCTCTCTCTCTCTCTCTCATTCCTTCCATCCATCAGGCTCTTCCTCACACTCTCTCTTCCTCTCTCCCTTCAAAATGCTCTCCACGCCCTGAAAATTATTCATGATGGCCTCGCAAAGGTAAAGGAGAACTGAGGCTTGCTGTTTCCTCCACATGTGTCGACATGCAAACGTGGGAGGGATTAAGAGAGGGAGGAAAGAAGGATTACTGGGTGGTTAAGGCTGATGGAAGAACAAAAGTGGAGGAAATAAGGCTGGAGTGGATGCTCTAAGTGGAGGGAAAGAATAGAAAAAGATTGTCTGATAGTTATGGTGGAGAGAAGGACAAAAACGGAGGAAAGAAGGTTGATGTGGATACTGTAGGTAGGTAAGTTTGCTAGGTGGGTAAGATGGAGGGAGAAAAAACAAAGGTGGAGGAAATAAGGTTGAAGTAGATGCTAGAAGTGGAGGGAAAAAAACTTTAAAATAGATTAAAATTTCGAGGAAGAAAGTGGCAAAGATATTGTTATTTTTTTCTCTTCATATTTAGTTTCGTTTCCATCGTCAGGTTCAAACTTTATAAAGTCCAAAAATACTTGAGTCTATGTCTCTCATCATAACATCTGTCGCCACACACTGAGCAGAAGCAGAAGCAGAAGCAGAAGATAAGTGGCAGCACCAGAAGCAGCAGAAGATCAATTCAAGGAGAAAAGCCATTCGACGGGATGATTATGTCCTAAGCCAAGCTAATGACAAACGATTAGGAATGGACAACGCAAACTAACAATTCTCATGTTTGACACTAAGTACTTACACATCATTAAGGAAAGTTTTATTAATCCAGCGTCAACACTTTTCACATCAGCCTTACATTGCTGTACGTTAGGCTTACATACACCCAAGCTGAATATACAAGGAGACAACTGTGTTTATCCCCAGAGCGTCGTCATCCAAACACGTCCACCAGAACCAGTAAAGGTCACGTCCCAAGAGCCAGCCACCCAGACACCACCAGTACATCAAATCAACGACTCTGCGTTATTCCAAGATGGGCTACTCGCTGCCCATCTTGCAATTTTCATCAATGTAAAAAGAAAATTGATCACACATCCTTGGTTCCCATCCATAGGTTGAGCCACTTCGAGACTGTTAACAAGTCAGAAGGATCCTCAACCCTAACATGTCCTTCTTGAAATGGGAGTACAAAGCCAGGAGTGTCTATAGGGAATTGAGGAGACCAGCCTTCACTCTAAAAGGAACGGCCTAGAGAGAGAGAGATAAAAAAGAGAGAGAAGGAAAAAGAGAAGGAGGAAGACGAGGATGAGCAGTGAAAGAGGAGGAGGAAGAGAAGAAGAGTTTTATTTCGGTTATGAACAAAAAATAAATGTACTCGGTCTGTCTGGGAAGAATAGTTTCTTTCTTTACCTCCGACTACCACCCTTGACTTTTTCATTCATTTCATTCATCTATTCATTCACATCCTTGCCGGTGCTCACATTCATGCTTTTCCTTCACTAACTATATTGTTCAGCCTCTCTTCCACCCATCCTTCAATATCACCTAATCCTCCTCTTCCTCCTCCTCTTTTTCTCCTCCTCCTCCTCCTCCTCCTCCTCCTCCTCCTCCTCCTCCTCCTCCTCCTCCTCCTCCTCCTCCTCCTCCTCTACCTCCTCCTCCTCCTCCTCCTCCTCCTCCTCCTCCTCCTCTTCCTCTTCCTCTTCCTCTTCCTCTTCCTCTTCCTCTTCCTCTTCCTCCTCCTCCTCCTCCTCCTCCTCCTCCTCCTCCTCCTCCTCCTCCTCCTCCTTCTTTCGTCTTTTTTCTTCACTCTTCCGTGGTCGTACATGTAATTATTCATGGTTCTAATTAACGGACGCCGCCTTGGCTCTCAGGTGTAAATATTTGTCTCGGATGAAATGACCTCCACGTGAGAGCTAAACAGGAGAGAGGAGGGAAAAAAGGCACCTGCGTCTAAGTGCTGTGGCGCTGGTGTCCCTGAGGCTACACCTGCTCGCCTAAGTAAAAAGGAAAGTGAAGGTAATTAGTGTGTTTTAAATATACGTAGTGAAATTTGGTGAAGAGTAAGATGGCAGTGAAATTAGTGAAATGAAAAGGAGTCTGGTTACTCTGTTTCTTTAATGTTATTCCTTGTTTGTGTTATAAAGAGTCGCATATGACTATATATCTATATATCTACCTGGTTATCTATCTATATGTTTACCTATTTATCTATCTATCTGAACGTTTATCTATCTATTTATCTATCTATCTATCTAACTATCAATTTATCTATCGTCTATCTATGATCTATATAATGTTTTATTTCTTACTAATATGTACACTCATCTGTCTATCTCTCTATTTATTGCTCTTTCTCTATTCATCTATTCATTATCTATTATTTATGTTTAAGTATTAGTGTTATTTATCAATGGTTTCACGTAATTTTTGTGGCTTAAATATTTCATCCTCCATAAAAATGTAAGAAGTTGGTTTATATCAATTTCCTTTAAAACACCAAGTAATTCACTTTCGTTCATTCCGTCTGAGTTTCTTTCTTAACTTAACTCTTTAATTAATGACTTGGGTGAGAGTAAATTAATGGAGTGTGACCGTGGAAAATATGAAGCGATTCTTATATAAATAACACTTCGTGGAAATTTCAATCGCGTTGCCTCATTAAAGTGTTCTAAAAATAATTAATATTCGCATAGTAAAAAAAATAATGAGAAGATTGTTAGTCTATGTAAAAGTTTCCCAAAATAACTTTCATTTATAAGTGTAGTCGAGGGAAGGATATTATAACCTTGCAGCTTGAAATTAAACTTGATGCAATTACGTTAACTTGGTGAAAAAAACTGACACGTGACATCACATCAGACACGCTGTTGAAAAGTAAAAAAAAAAAAAATTCATATGTATAATGTGAAAAGTAAGAACGTATATAATTAAATCGCAGACATATCACTGGCAAGAAAATGTAAATTAATTGAAGAAAAAAAAAACGTTGATATGTGTTAGAAAAAAAACATTAATTAAAAAAAAAATCGTTCACCAAACACATCACTTACAGAAAATCAAACAATTGTGAACGAAAACAAATCCTTCTCCTTCTCTTCCTCTTCATCTCCCTCCTCTCCCTTCCTCTTACTTCTCCTCTCGGCCCTCTCCTCTTACTTGAAATCTAAAGTCGAGAATAATTTGATTGCAGTCTTAACCCTTTACCGTGTTTTCTTTAATCCGTGGTTGTCCTTATCCCGGCCGGCCTCCACGCACGCTTGGCCCTGTTATTCCTCCATTAAGGCGATGTTTACCTTCTACAAGCACTCAGCTGCTTCTTCTTGCCTGCCTGTTTACTCTATTTATCATCATGCAGTTTCAGCGAAGGGAAAGGGTCATGCTGCAGGGTCCGTAGGGCTGTGTTGGGAAGTGTGTGGGCGTGGTGTGTGGGAATGTACCGTAAGAAAAGAGGAATTATGAGGATGTGCTTTTAAAGTTAAAGAAATAACGGACTGGAATTGAAGAATAAAAGAAAGGCAAATCCATGTACGTGAGACTGAAAGCAACTAAAGTAGTGTGTTTGAAGTTAAAACGCATCAAGAGTGTTCCTCAAGATCAACAAGATTCAATAGAGACTCAAAAAGCTGAAGCAACTGGAGAACTTGGTCTTGAGGCACGAGGCAGATCGACCCAAAAGGCAATAGGAACAAAGGAAATATGTATCAACAAAATACTTCATTGATTATCTTCCATTTAACTTTTTGTTTCACTAACTCACTTCTTTCACGGCATTCACTAATGAGACGGTATTTTTTTTGTACTTGCTTAAATGTTTGCATCTGAACAACTTGTAACTAGAATTTGTTGTTAAGATTTAAATGTGTGTAAATCATGAGAATTGATTTTTTTTTTCTTTTCAATACTGTAGCTAGAAAAGTTAGCACAATAAATATGTAAATAATTTTGCTTATTTAGTGTATATCAAATAATTGCTTACGAGCTGTGCATATATGTTTCAACGAGGAGGTGCGGATGTGAAGGAGGAGGAGGGGAAGGAGCAGGAGGAGAAAGTGAAGCAGAAGAAAGTGAAGGAGAAGAAGGAGAAAGAGAAAGAGAAGGAGGAAGAGGAGGAGGAAAAGGATAGGGAGGCGGAGAAATAATAATAGGAGGAGGAGGAGAAATGAGAACACGGTGTCACACAAAGAGAGGAAAAATGTGGAAAGAGCGAGACAGGAAAGGAAGACAAATGCATTGAAATGGAGAGAGAGGGAGATTTAAGAGGAACATGGAAGGCAGAAAAAAAAGGTTAAGAGGAAAAAAAGGAGGAAAGCCATAGAGGTGAGATCCCCTCAAGCTTACATTGTCCTTTGCTCCTTCTCTACCCTCGCACGCTGAACCAGAATGCGTCACAATATCATCCTAATGGAAAGTCTTAATTTTTTACGATAACACAGCTTTTAGACACAGTTTTTCATTCATCCTCCCACTCCTTATTCACCCCCACCCCCCCTTACCATGTTAGTCCCCTCCCATGCCTTCACAACCCTCTCCCCCCACGGCCCTTGAGTTTCATATCTTCCTCACGCCCACTACGTCCTTCACCTCGACACCATTACACTTTTTTTTTTCACGTCACTCGTCAGTTTTACCATCACGCTCTCTCCTTCCCTCCTTTCTTCCCTGCGTCGCTTCCTCGCACCTTCCCGCCCACCCCGCCCACCCCGCCTCCCCAACCAACACACATCTTTCCAGTTTTCAATTCAGGTGCCTACACTTTTTACCTCCCCGCGCCAGCACACCTGACTCTTCATGCCTCTCACGCACCTGCTCGCCCTCACACCCATCTCCTTCCCCTTTACTATCATCGTTACTTTGCAAAATTTGAACGCTGCAACATTTTTTTTTCCCGCTTATCTCCTGCATGCTATGTACTTTTTTTTTTCGTGTAAATCTAGCATGAAGCTGTGATGTTTTTCCTCTTGCTGATCACTCTGTTTTTTGTAAGTACTAGTGACTTTTTATTTGATATTCAACTTTACTTTTTTCTTATATATATAGTGTCTTATTTCTTTGCTTCTTTGTTCATAATATTTTGTTTTGATTTGTTGCCTTCCACACAATGTTTCTCTATTTGGTATCACTGTCTGCTCCCATTATCCTTCTCTACTCTAGCTTCCATCTCCTAAAATATCCATGTCAACCTTGGCTTTTGTTCGTGCTGGCAAGGGAGGGCGGGAGGGAGGGAGGGAGGGAGGGAGGGAGGGAGGGAGGGAGGGAGGGAGGGAGGGAGGGAGGGAGGGAGGGAGGGAGGGAGGGAGGGATGGAGTGGGGTAGGGAGGAAAAGAAGAAGGAAAGGATAAATTTACAGAGAGAGAGAGAGAGAGAGAGAGAGAGAGAGAGAGAGAGAGAGAGAGAGAGAGAGAGAGAGAGAGAGAGAGAGAGAGAGAGAGAGAGAGAGAGAGAGAGAGAGATTATAGGAAAGAGGGTAGGAAGGAAACAAGCACACCTGAAGAGAGGAGATAAAAAAAAATAATAGGCTGGAGAAAAAGGAATACCTGAGAATAAATAACGTAAGGTGAAGAAGTGATGACTTACCTAGGGACAAAAGGTGCATTACAGGTGTGTGTTCCGTCAGTGTATGCTCCTCACTGCTCCTCACTGCTCCTTACAGCTCATCACTGCTCCTCACTGCTCTTCACTGCTCCTCACTGCTCCTCACTGCTCCTCACTGCTCCGCCCTACCTGGAATATGGAAAGAAAAATCTCCATTGTTATACCTTGCTTTTCTGTGCAGTGAATATAAATGAAAAGAGAAAAATGGATCGCAAAGTAAAAAAAATATATAAATACAAAATGGAAGAATGAATGAAATGTGAATGGAAGAATAAAGAATGAAAGGAAAGAAGACAGGAAAAGATAAAAAAAAAAGTTTCATTACTGTGTGTGTGTGTGTGTGTGTGTGTGTGTGTGTGTGTGTGTGTGTGTGTGTGTGTGTGTGTGTGTGTGTGTGTGTGTGTGTGTGTGTGTGTGTGTGTGTGCGTGCGTGCGTGCGTGCGTGCGTGCGTGCGTGCGTGAGTGCGTGCGTGTAATTAAATGCTCCTTTTCTTTACTGTGTTTTCCACTTTCGTTTTTATCTCCTCTTAAAACTTTTATTTTTCTCTCAATTTTTTTCGTCTCTTATTCAGTAACTCTTTCCCTCATATTTTAGCATGAAAACAGAGGGGGGGGGGGGGGGAGAGAGAGAGAGAGAGAGAGAGAGAGAGAGAGAGAGAGAGAGAGAGAGAGAGAGAGAGAGAGAGAGAGAGAGAGAGAGAGAGAAGGTGACTGGAAATCATCCATGTATAATACAAAGCTACACATCGGTATCATTGTCTTGAGACTTTCCTCTTCATTCATATCAGTGTTCATGTCATACCTGACTTATTTAACATAGTAATCACGCGTTGCAGTCCTCTAAATACGCCAGAGGACTGATAAGTACGTCAGAGTGAGACAACATAACACCTCAGCCTTAAAGCCAGCGACCACCACCACCTTGCATCCCACAGTGACACAAAGGAACATCATGCCAAATATAAACAGCTTGGAGTGAGTCGTCCCTTCCCTCCCCAGTGTTCCCGCAACACCTTCACCTTCACCTGGCTGTATGGAGGCAGCGCAGCGTGTTGTCTCCAGGAATCACACCCTCATGCTGCTGCTGGACAGTTAGATAAAGAATTATTTCACTCACGTATATTATATATCATAATACAAATCTGCTCCTTCTTTGAAATATATAATTATAGAATGTGTAGCGTCACATTCAAAAATGTCTTAAATCCTGATGTTTAGTGTTATTCACAAGGCAGTGTCAAGACCATCGTTCACTTACAGGGCTCTGTTCATACAAAGCTGAAAGAGATACGTACTAAGGCACCACAACAAGACTGACGATCTATAGTTTGTAGAATATAGTAGCTTTAACCACACAACACTTCAATTAATACATTGCGAAATTCTTATAAAAAAAACAGATGTAGAATGTAAACACCTTAATTTAGAACAATGCTTGTACAACGAATGTTTCAAAAATCAATGAGCTATCTGAAGCGGCTCTTATTGTAAAAATTGACATCACCAAACTCAATATACTTTACATTACACACACAATCTTCTTTATAGACAAGAAGTATCGAATCACTTCAAGACTCATATTCTTTCATGAAATCATCTGAAGTATAGAAAAAAATTATAAAAGAAAAAAAATGAAATGACAAACTTCAGATGTTTTAATGAAGCATCTCGGTGTTTCATCTTACATCTTCGAATAGAAGTCAATTCAGTTTCCTACCAATTCAGAACGCATCCATCCATTAGGGAAAAGAAGCACTTCTAAAGTTAATGTTGTTCCGTGGCTTTCATTTCTGTCATTCTTGGAATCAATGCATACTGATCATCCTTATATTACCATCGGAGGTATTGTTGTCCTTAGATGTCTAATGTCTGCTTTTCTCTAGGTATGTTTGTGTGTTTACCTATCAATCTATTTACCTATCATGGCGATCTATATATTTATGTCCATGTATTTACTTATTTATTAAATTATCTGCCTGTATGCATTTGCCTCTCTATCTATCTAATTGTAAATATTTATCAATCAATTTACCTATATATCAATCAGTTCACCTAATTACAAATGTTTTAACTTTCATTCAGATGGTTATTCATTTTTTTTTTTTAAATAACCAGGTAAGTTGTTTATTAATCAGAAGTTCCTACATGTTTTTTTATTGCATTCCTTTGTTGCATTATTTATTTGCTTCAAGAAAACGGTACTTTGATTTTGTGTTTTAGCATCATTGATTTTAGACACTCATTAAGTAGATTATTCATCCTTTCCACAAATGGATATACTTTTACCCTTTATATTATTTCTAAATTGAACATATTGCATCTCACATTATACCTCTTCCTCCTTCTTTTCCTCTTCCTCTTCTTCTTCTTCCTCCTCCTCCTCCTCCTCCTCCTCCTCCTCCTCCTCCTCCTCCTCCTCCTCCTCCTCCTCCTCCTCCAGTGCCTTTCTGAATTTCCATCTCTACATCCATCTATCTCACTATCGTTTTCGTCCCTTATCTCTTGCCAGTCGACAACAACGACTCCCATAACGGCATCGCTGAAAAATTTACACCTGGCGCTCTTCAAACCTGCTGGTCTTGGATGTGCAAATAAAAGTTTACTGCAGCTACGTCGCTTTCTGCTTCCCGCATTTTGAACTAGGAAGAAGAAGAAAAAGAACAAACACAAGAACAAGAACAAAAACAAGAACACGAAGATGAACAAGTAATACAAGAAGAAAAAAAAACAAGAGCAAGACAAAAAAAAAATATATACAATAACAATACTACAACATCAAC
>JAXIVD010011506.1:0-5000 GCA_036785275.1 Cancer borealis
TCCCTCTCTCTCTCTCTCTCTCTCTCTCTCTCTCCTCTCCTCTCTCTCTCTCTTATCACACAGTATCTTTGACTTTCTTTAATTTTAGTCAACCATGTAAAAGTTAAATAATTTCTTCTATCAGTAAATAACTTGGCTTGACCAGTTCGTTTTCTATTTTCTCATCTCAAAGGTCTATCTAACTGTTTACTGCACCAAATCTTGTACTCAGTTTGCAACGTCATCCTAAACCTTATAATTCTACTAATTTTCACTACAGAATTTCAATACCTACAGGCAAATACTTTCTCTCTCATCTTGACTCTGTGTGTGTGTGTGTATGTGTGTGTGTGTGTGTGTGTGTGTGTGTGTGTGTGTGTGTGTGTGTGTGTGTGTGTGTGTGTGTGTGTGTGTGTGTGTGTGTGTGTGTGTGTGTGTGTGTGTGCAAGTCGTAATTATACACTTATTAGCATTCTGGCTATCATGTAGCTTCTTTGTTTACATCACAAATGGAGATGCTGAGTAAATATGTGTTTATTTAATAGATAGATAAATAAAGAGAGAGATAGATAGAAAGATAGATAGATAGATAAATAGATAAATATATTATATAAGAAAGGTAGCAAAATAGTTAGTTAGATAGATTAATACATATATAAATAGACAGGTAGGTCAATAGATAGCTAGATGAAAAAATATTATAAATAGATATATGTATTGATTGATTGATAAATACATATATAAATAAGTACGTAGATGGAAAGAAAAGGATGGAAAATACGGTTATATGCCCACGCCTCAAAAGTCTCGTTATTGAAAAGCTTTAGATTAATTTGAGTAGATACACCATGTTGATATTCTCTCTATGTTAAATATCCACCTAAAAACTGTTTCAGGAATAGGAGTATGCGGATGAAAAAATAATGTGATAAATAGTAATAATTTCTATCTTTTTACATTAGGCTACGCAACAGAGCGTGATATTTTCTTTGATACAATGTTCTACTTAGCAAAACTAGTAATACTTTCTTTAGTCAGCCTTCATATTGCAACTAAGAAAACGTCATGTTGCAGAGGGTGATCAATGCATTAGTGCAGCTCATAGCTCTAGTAGAATCCAGGTACAGATGTTTTGAAGTGAAATAAAGGATAGTAATTATATTGACATCTTGTTTACGTATCCACACTTGACACTTGACTGCATGGGTTTGAGTTCCGGTATCCATCAATGAAGATGCTGCATAACAGCAAGGAATATTTAGCCAAGTGGGTAAGCAAAGAGAGTAATTAATGTGTTCAAGCAGGAATAAAGAATGGTACTGGTTTACTAGAATTAGCACTAGTGCCTGTTATAGCATGGGGCACACCAGTCAAGAGTGGGTGGTGTGGAACTGATTCATTTGAGAAGCATGTGGAAAGGCTATATGAAATGGTGGTACAGCTATAGTTATATTATAAGAATACCGGTACGTATTCACTCAAATGGATTAAACTTTAACGTAATGCAGACAAATTGTGTACAATGAGTTTTCAAAAGGTGTGGGTAATTCTAGACGTATTGGAGCGAGCGTATTGTTACCTGCTGGTCGCTGTACGCGGCTGTAGGCGCCACCGTCGCTGCCAGAATAAAAATTTACATGGAGTAGATCGTCCTGGTTAGTGTAGAGTCCTTGATAACAGATAATAATTTTGCATGTATACCTTCCCTGGGCTGTTATATTATACTAAATTTGATAAATATTAAATTATTGTATATTTTTATTACCAATTCAATATGAAAAACCTAGTAAATACATAAATTGGAAGATAATTAAGACGTCACAAGTTCACAACCCAAGCTTGAAGCTCCTTCACGGCGAGGTTTTCGTAAGGTCCGAGTGGTGGGGCGGCTGGGAATGTGATAATCGGAAATATGCTTCCGGGCTGCTGTTCTATCCTACTGTGTTCCTGCTGTTCCTTCTGCTATGTCCCTGCAGTACTAATGAGGTGGTGAGTGTTGTTGTAGTGATGTAGTATTATATTGTAAGAAGTGCTTAGAGATACGGGAGTCGTACCGCGTTGTCATCTGCTATTCGTACGGCCTGTGTCTTATTATTTACCTGGTAAAGCATCTTTCAAGTTATGTTAGGTTGATTATGTCATGTTAGGTATGGTTTTGTTCTGTTATATAAGCTTTTTATATTATTACCCAAAAGTTAGGCACGTCGGCTGCCGTACCTGTAAGCACGGCAGATGTCATCTGCCGTGTTCGCAGATGAAGCAGTATGAAGGTTGTTTTAGTCTCACTAGCGTGTTTTACATCGTGTTTGTTGGTGATGGCATTGTGGTGATGCTCGCGGACATCACCACAACGCTATTCACAATTTAGTAAAAGGAGGAAAGATAAGATAAAGATACATGACAACTAAGGACGAGAAGCGAATTGGAGAGAACAATTTACATTTAGAAGTGAAGCTGGCGGCGGTGATGCGCTGGCGTACCCTCGAAGCGAACAGTAAGTCATGTAGGTATACTGTTTTTCAATGTATTTATATAATCGTAATTTAATTTATGATACTATAATTCCCGTGACTGGAAGCGTGTTAGCCTAGATGTACTAATAATGGCTTCTCTCATCAGCTGGTGACTTACATTGCTAACCTTACCTGGTTTGCTTACCTGGTTGGCTATCCCAGAGTAGCTGTGTCACAGTTCACGTCACAAGATTGCATTGGTGGGCAGCCCATATCTGCTGGCACGCCACCCATTTGTTGGTGTACAGCTATGGGTGTTGTTACATGTGTAGTGGGCGGAAGAGTGTGTCATAAGCAGGTTTGTGTTGGTCAGGATACACTATTGCGCCGTAACCTTCCAGTGATTTGCGTATTGCTCATATCAGCATGAATTATTAGGTGTGTTTTGGGTTTCTATCATGATATACTAAGTTGTTATATATGTCATTACCGTGGCAGTGAAAACATTATTTACCTAACCTTTATGTGCTGTTAAGGAGAAAGTATGTGGTAGTATGCAAGATAAGGTAGGACATTTTTCCTTACTTAGGGATTAGAGAGTGTATGTGGCGTTAGGAGTGTAGTGCGTGGCAGTTAGGTTATAGTTTAAGGTAAGTTTTATTTTATTATGCATATGTGTATAAAATCTCTTGCCAAAGTAATGACAAAAATTGGGTACTGCTTGTTAGGAACTATAAACCACATTAAGACAGCTCCTGTATGTTTAGAAGGGGAAATGGGAGTAGTATGTTGATGCAGAAATTATTAAGCTTGGTATTAGGGTACATCTAATTCATTATTAAAAAAGGGTAATATGAATGTACTTAATATATTTGTATGAACAATCCAAAAATGTTCAAGGTAAGGTTAGGTTAGCTAGCCTCCTATGACATCCTAACTGAAACAGTGTATGTAGTTTTGATGGCCACATCATACTTAATTTACTCTATTCTATTTATGTATGGTCCTCATCATCTGTATAAGGAGATAAATATACCATTTGAACATTTACAATGATGATTCTGAGAGCCTTCAACCCTAGGGTAACAGCAACCTTTATTTTGTGTCATTGTGTGTTTATGTGAGTATTACCATAACCTCTTTCTATTATGATGCCTCACTCACTTTATTCAACTTATCTGAGGCCTTCATTGCCCATAAAAAAGTTGCATTTAGAATAATTACCATGTCATTTGAGCTCCATTGACTTTAAATCCTTTTCTTCCATTATACTAACATTTCAAGAGATACAGAATCTGAGAAAGGTTAATTCCCTGAGCCTGACACTATGTTTACTTGTTGCTTACTGAGCTGCTGCTGGCCTTTATTTTTTTCTAAGTGCTTGCAGATACAGCAGCCGAACCCTGTTGTCATCCACTATTGGTACGGCATCCACCAGCATCACCTACCGTGTTTGCATTAAATTTTACATTTTCATCACATAAAGAGTTTCTAAAACACTTAGAAAGTTATCAACAGAATAATCTGCTATTCCTATGGCCTTATATAAGCTTTTTATATTTTATTACCCAAAACATGGGCACTTGCCGTATTTAAAAGCCAGCACTTACAGGTATGGCTGCCATATCCGTAAGCTGTATCTGAAAAGGCTTACAAGTACGGCAGCTGTACCCTGTTGTCATCCTTATTCCTACGGCTACCTGTAAACACTGCCTTTTTTTTTTTCATTCAAATGCAGATTTTACTGAGTCCAATCATGGACGAGGCCAGATGGCACACAGTTCACCCAGCGGTTCATCCTCCCAAACAGGTTGATTGATAAATGAATGCTTAGGTAAAACCTGCGGAAGGTTAACTATGGAGACTCGGATGTCACAGTGGCCGTATGTCTCAGGAAAAGCGGATAACTTTCCACCTCAGCCTTATTTTTATTGTTATTGTTTATTATTATTTATTGTTATTGTTATTATTGTTATTACTATTATCATTATTATCATTACCATTATGATTATTATCATTATTATCATTATGATTATTATTATTACCATACCTTTGGTGGAGGCTGCAATGATACCACCACTGTATTCCCTGCGGCTTGTATAAGATGACTGAAAGGGACAGAGCAAGGGGTCTGGGAAGTCCCTCCTCAGTATTCTCTCTTATGAAAAGATAAGGCACAGAGGGGGAAGGGAGAGTAAAGTTTCCCTGAACTCTAAATGCCTTGTCTTAGCTACCCTATTTTAATAGGGACTGAAACCAGGTTTATAGATATAGATAAGGTAAAGTGTTGGCACACACTGTAGGTGCGGGCGTTCACCTCCCGTCACATTGGCCTTTGAGCCTGTGGAGAAAATTAATCCATTATCCTGGGACACAGGGCCACTGTAACCGAGTCTCCACAGTTTACCTTCAGCAGGTTTGCCTAGGTACCCGTACACGACCAACCTGTTTGGGAGGACGAACAGCTGGGTGAGCTGTGTGATGACTGACCTCGTCCGGGATTGAACTCGGGTCAGCGGATGTGTGGTCAGACGTGCTAACCAATAAGGCACTTATAGATAGATGGAT
>JAXIVD010011507.1:0-2500 GCA_036785275.1 Cancer borealis
CACCTAACCACCCAACCAACTACCTAACCACCTAACCACCCAACCACCTAACCACCCAACCACCTAACCACCCAACCAACTACCCAACCACCTAACCACCCAACCAACTACCTAACCACCTAACCACCCAACCAACTACCCAACCACCTAACCACCCAACCACCTAACCACCCAACCACCTAACCACCCAACCAACTACCCAACCACCGAACCACCCAACCACCTATCCAACCACCTAACCACCCAACCAACTACCCAACCACCTAACCACCCAACCAACTACCCAACCACCGAACCACCCAACCACCTATCCAACCACCTAACCACCCAACCAACTATCCAACTATTATTGTATTTTGAGAGAGAGAAAAAGAGAGAGAGAGAGAGAGAGAGAGAGAGAGAGAGAGAGAGAGAGAGAGAGAGAGAGAGAGAGAGAGAGAGAGAGAAACTAAATTATTCATATTTCTTCCACAGGTACGTGTCACCTTGAGGAGCTGCTTAATGCCATCTGCAGGTAAGCCTTCAGGTGTTACAGTTTCTACAGGTAAGGAGGGGAAGGTGTTTGATATCGCAGATACCTACAATCAAAACTATAAACACATAAGATTTGTCTCCATGAAGAAACTGTTCAGAGGATGTGCATTTTTCCAATTGATGTTGCCAGTATATGTGTGTTTGAGTGTTGTCACTAAGCCCAGACAAGAGGTATAGGTGTGTTCTCAAAGTCCCAAGTTCACAGGTATGTAGGAAGATCCAATATTACCTCAGCCGACCATTTCATCAAAACTTTCTCGTGGGAGTATAATGTAAAATGTTTAAAAATGCTAATAATCGTCACGTGTTTCCGCTGCTACGAAGAATTGAAAACTAAGGAGTAAACAATGTAAATGTAGAACGTTTGGTTTATATATCTTAATATCACTTGCATTATTAATTCGTTCATATCCTCTATACTCTAGAGTCTAGAGTTTCGTGTTCGTTTTATAATTTGCTCACTGTTGATATTCAAGATTCAGACAATGTTTAAACTTTAAATATAAAGTAAAATATAACGCTTTTTAGAGCAAACTCACTCTGATGATAAATTTAAGTGGCGTTTCCATAGCAACAGCAAGAATGTAAAGTCAACTTGCTTAAGCTGAAAGTTCTTATGCTGTCTCAAGGTAACATTACAGACATTCAAAGAACACATGATCATTCCACGTGTATTTGATGAGAGCATACAACGTTTATAGCAAACTTAATCGATGTTTCTTAGGAAGTACAAGCTAAGAAATATTATGCAGATAGTTATTATGTATATCATTGCAATACAAACTAATACAGCACATAATAAATCGTAACTAAATTATAGCCAAACCTTAACCTCACACCTACACACATGCCCTACACTGCACAACCTTACCTCCATGAAATAAAAACGAAGGATAAAAACAAAACAAAGACAAATCAGAAAGACAAACAGCCACATATACAAACATTTCTTCCTTTTAACATAACTCACCTGATGTCCTTATCGCTCACTCTGGTTCCCTGTGCACCACGTCTCCGCCTACACCCCCACCCCTTCCCCCCACCCACGCCTCCCAGCCCCCATGTGTCTCAGCTCGGCTCTGATTCTGCCTTGATTCTGATTCCTCTTCTTGTCCATCCGTCTTGTTCTCTATCCGTCCTCCCTCCAGCAGACGACTCAGGATGGGGAGGAACGAACTATTCCCACGGGCCTTGCTTTTTCAGTGTTAGAGAGAGAGAGAGAGAGAGAGAGAGAGAGAGAGAGGAGAGAGAGAGAGAGAGAGAGAGAGAGAGAGAGAGAGAGAGAGAGAGAGAGAGAGAGAGAGAACGCAGGGAAACTGGAAGGACGAGGAGATTAAAGAGTATAGATTGTTTCAGAAATTGGCTTCGGAAAGAGTTATGGGCTGATAAGAAAGAAGAGAAGGAAGAGGAAGACAAGGACGAGGGAGAGCGAGAGGAAGATAGGAAGGGAAGAAAGGCAGTCAAGGAGGAAAACGATAAACACAAGGAGGAGGAGGAGAAGGAGTAGCACCATGAAGGAAGAACAGGAGGAGGAAAAGATATCAGACTAGAAGGAGGAAGAAGAAGAAGAAGAAGGAGAATTGTTTAGAAAGTTAAAATACTCGTAATAATAGTGATGATAATTATGATAGTAATGTTTAGAGAAGAATGCTTACACGGATTCCCTACCACAATTGTATCTCTCGCAGCAATGGATGGGAAGAAACATTTGGATTTATTAAGAATTTATGATATTATACTGAATAGAGCAATGCCACAATCTCGTAGACGAAGAAGTGCGTGATGGTCGCTTTGTCTGTCTGGATCTTGGTTGTTTTTATTCGTGTTGGCGCCTTGTTTTCCCCTTGCAAGCTTTGTGTTCTTGATTGAAGTAGAAGTTGTAAGTCCTGTTGGCTGGTGATGATGGTGATGGTGATTGTGGTGTTGGCCTTGTTGGTGATGGTGTTTTATTGCATGGTTTGTGGGC
>JAXIVD010011507.1:5000-7500 GCA_036785275.1 Cancer borealis
GCCGAACTATGTGAATGGTGTTTGGGTTTATGAAGTAGTTATATTATATTCTATTGTCATTCTAAAAAGAGAAGCAGGAATTGAGTCACTCTTGGTATTAGGAACATCGAACTAACTAACTAAACTAACAAGACATTCAATAGCGACTAGAGACAAATTCTGCATTTCATCCTACAAATTTTTACGATATCTTTTTTGTAGTCACTGTGCCTCAGAATATGTAAATAAAGTGTCCAATCAGCGAATGATTTATGTCAACTTGTAAAGTTACGTATTTCACTCACAGCAACAACACAAATATGTAAAGACTCAGCCTCCAGCACCACCAAGGAATGAAGGAGTTTGGCTGCCTCACCAAACCAACGTCCGTCAAGACCATGGAAAACGTAAAGCCACTTTCCATCCTGTGTTTTCCAACGTAGAGCGCAGCGAGACCAACCTTGTTTTGTTTTGTTGCCTGCCATTCAGTCCGCTCTGTTGACACTGACGCAAAAAGAAGGAAAATCTTGTGTAGGAAAATATTCAAAAAGTCAAAAGAAAAATGCTTTGCTGTGACGAGAATCTGAGAAACTAAGTTACATTCGCTCCAGCGGCATAGGATTGCATCATTTACTGCATTTTTATGACTGTGATTTGGTCACGTGAATGCCTGGGATTCAGCGAGTCGTCCATCACCTGGCACCATTTTGATTCATTCACTCACCTTCTGTACTGGTGACATTCCGCGTCTGTTAATTCACTCATTATCTCCTCCGCTTCGTCCATTAGGCAGACTCATGTTGTTGTCCACTCATCGCCCAGTGACTCATCCTGCTCGATCTGTTTAATCGGTTAATCTTGTTTATATACGAAGCCTTTTTAGCATTGTCTGGACCGGTGGGCAGTGTTGTGTTTGGCCTGATGACTCGTCCTCGTCTGCCAGGTATAAACTTCGCCCGCCTTGTGAAGTTTGATGATAAAGGATTTTTTTTTTTTTTTTGTGATGTATTGTGCATTTGTAATGTTGGCAATTATCGTGTAAGTATGTTAGGTGAGTTGTTAATGTTATCGTGCAAACATGTAAATTCTCTCAACGTATACATTTGCAGGCGAAGTTACTGACTGCAATTTTAACATTAGTTTTCTTGTATCTTCGGATGGATAGGTTTATTTACTTTAATATTACATTAGCTTTTGTTTGTGCAATTCGATGGTTTTCTGTGACACTGCATTTGTCCGTTAATGTGTTTATGTTCGTGTGAATCAAGTGTTGTAAATGTGTTTGTCAGTGTTGATATGTTTGTGTTTGTGTCAGGGTGGTTGGCTGCGGCGCACCGTAAGTTGGGTGTGCCGTCGTGTCGGGCAAGGCGATATCGGCGTCATTTGCATATTCGCAACTCGTGTTTATACAGCAGAGGGAGAAGCGGTGTTGTGTGGCGCGCGGTGGCCAGGGCGCATAGATATGACTGCTGAATAAATAAGAATCATCACTCAGAGCTCCATGGCGATCTGAGCATATGTGTGTGTGTGTGTGTGTGTGTGTGTGTGTGTGTGTGTGTATGTGTGTGTGTGTGTGTGTGTGTGTGTGTGTGTGTGTGTGTGTGTGTGTGTGCGTGTGTGTGTGTGTGTGTGTGTGTGTGTGTGGTGTGTGTGTGTGTGTGTGCGTGTGCGGGCGGGCGGGCGGGTGAGCTTACATAAACAGAAAAGGAAAAATATTGCAATCTTACAGGAGGTCATATATCATCATCTGTGTATGATTTATAATATTATCAACCTCAAACCGCATTATAATTTTGTTTTCTTGATCCATACTTTACCCAACTCTGGCGTCCTGTTTATCTTTCTCGGAGAAGAGTATTCAG
This sequence comes from Cancer borealis, assembly GCA_036785275.1. NCBI lineage: Eukaryota > Metazoa > Arthropoda > Malacostraca > Decapoda > Cancridae > Cancer > Cancer borealis. The sequence continues at coordinate 6,842 of JAXIVD010011507.1, forward strand.
GGTGGCAGCGACTCAGCCCTTAAGAGATATAGACGCACGTAACCCTCGGCATCTCCCTCCTTTTTCAAGCTGGGTCCACTTCAACGTCGTATTGATGAAGGCGTTGGTGTACCACGATATATTCACCTGAAAAATAGTATTGTATTGTTTTGTTAAGGAGGGAACGGGAGGGAAAGTCGTAAGGAAGTAAGACCAAGTAGAAGAAGAAGAAAGAAGGAAGAAGAGAAAGAAGTGAATTAAGGAATATTGAGAAGCCAAAATTTTTCATGCCACAACTACATCCTCATAAGACTCAGCGTCAGTCATAAAAAGAAGAAAAAAAATAGTAGAGTTACGTGACATGCACTTAGATCTTCACCTTTTGTCCATTTATTTATTATCCCAATCCTCACTTTTTGTACCTTCATCCTCCCCTCACGGGCCTGGGAACCCTATGAATGTCTGGTACACAGCGTATCCAGTACGTACCCCAAACCAGACCATCTATTTATCTATGACTCCACATCGATCACGAGGATTCCCTACGCTTGGCTATCCGATTCTACCCATTTTTCTCCCACTGAATTTATGTATTACTTGTGGGAGGTTTAAAAGAAGGACGTATCTGATATTGTCATCGCATAGCTGTGTCGACATGCTCATACCTTAACGGAAGACTT
>JAXIVD010011508.1:0-5000 GCA_036785275.1 Cancer borealis
ATGGTACGGGAGGGCAAAAACGATATTAAACCTTCTTCTCCCATTCTCGTTCTCCATCCTCATCGTTTTTTAATCCGTGTGTCACCATGGAGGTGGTGGGTTGCTAGGCCGCCCACCACGACGCGCCTCCCTCACCTGGCTGCCACCTGCGTCACACATCACGGCGGCGCCCTATCATCCCCTGCCTTAATTAGCGGCTGCGTCACGCCTTTCCCTCTCCACAGCGGCGTGAGTCAAGCCCGCGGCAGGGTAATCTCGGCCCATCACTCAAACGCGAGGCTAACGGCGAGAATTTGCGAGCGGTGATCAGGGTAGGCGGCAAGGCAGGGCTGGGCTGGGCTGGGCTAGGCTGGGCTAGGCTGGAGATACCTAAGCCAGGAGGTTGCGAGAGAGAACGAGGTGTGTGAAGGTTGTTTTACTCCATTTTTTTATCATGATTTCGTCTTTTTTTGTCTTATGTGAACTACGTTTTTTATTTTTCATACGCTACGAATTCATCCCTTTCACATTTTTTTTTTCCCGCGGTGGTCATTCCAAGAAGGTCACAAGTATGCAGAAGTTTAGCATTCCAGTAGTTTTAGGCCGCGAGAAAGAAACGCAGCTGGAATTCGTAGACAGATCGAGAGGGACAGTTGACGGTGCAGAATAGAGACAATCAACGGCGCCATAGAGGAAGGCACTAGGATTTTTACGTAAATAATCGGTTCCTGTCAGAGCGAAAGGGGTGCAGCATACATAGCAGATAAGTTTTCAGAAGGGAGAGAACGAAGTGTCAGTTCTTCCTATTGTCAACTAAACCTGATAACTGAGTATTAGACTGACAGAAGGATGCCAGTCAATACAGAGTTTTAAGCTTGGAAAGAGTATCAAGATATGATGTATATATGTATATAGACGTTTGACTTCCCTGAGTTCAAATCATTTATTGTTCTATTCAAAGTAATCATGAGTTAATACTATGACCACCACACGCTTTCTCACCGTCTGAAGCTTCTCTAGAACCTCGTCCACTTTATGATGTTATTTAACACCCTGTATGTCTTGAATGTGCTTTGGCTCCGTGAAATATTTGTCCCTTCAGTTTTGTAGTCGAGAGCAGGAAGAAGTTACAAGGTGGTAGGTAGGGAATATATATCTTTTCTTTTGCTACAAACTTCTTTTTGAGGCACCTGACTTTTGGGGTGAGACTTGGTAGCTTCTGAGCGATAGGATGTGTGTACGGTGGTATGTTGCGACATAATCCTGACTTCATGGAGATACACATACTATGAAATTATTTGTACGTTTTTTTTTTTTAAATAAAGCCGAATACTTACTCGTAGATTATTATGAAAGCTTTTTTTTTTTTTTTCAATTTTTTTGTTAATTTTCCTCGTGCATATATTATGGTAATAAAGAATAATTAATAAGTGTATAAGAGTAGCAGCCTTGTAAATGTATTTCTTTTGCGTGCGTGCGTGCGTGCGTGCGTGCGTGCGTGCGTGCGTGCGTGCGTGCGTGCGTGCGTGCGTGCGTGCGTGCGTGCGTGCGTGCCTGCCTGCGTGCGTGCGTGCGTGCGTGCGTGCGTGCGTGTGTTTGTCAGCCATGGTATACACAATATCTACTAAACGATGTGTGATGACGAAGACAACGAGGATGGTGATGGTGAGGGTGATGGTGATGGTGATGGTGATGGTGATGGTGATGCCTCACACAATACTAATGAAAGATGAAACAACTAAATGTCTAATGTAGGAATTAAAAATAGATAGATTTGACTGGAAATCTGTACTTTAATGGAAGTAATATTACTTGGTAGGAAGAGTGCTGGAAATATTGTAAAGAAAACAAGTTCGTGTGTTTTTTCTCGATATGAATTTAATACAAAACTTATGGTAACATTTGCACGATACACCCTGTAGCCTGATGCTGGCGGGGAAGCCTAATGGTCTACATAGGTAACCTGCTGTAATGGACACATATCATATTTCAACACCATTCTAATTACTGGAAAAATTAATTATTCACTGAATATTAATTCCAACTGCCTAAAGACTTAGCGTTCATTCTAACGCAAAAAAATACATCCATTCGCGGGAAAAGAATATTGTAAGTTATATTTTATTGAATGAAAAAAAATATTCTACACAAATTAAAGGACAACAACTCTATAGTAGTCTTTGCAATGGGTGTTTAGTCTTAAACAGTAGGTGAAAAGGGTGACAAGCCCTGAGTTCCCTGCTGTAATAGTAAATACCATTACACGTGGAAGGTCGATAATTACTCCTCAATATTAGTCAAGTACCCAAGTACTCTAACATAGCGTTTTTAGGTTATAGTATATAGTATGATAACGATGTCATTAAGGTGAGCAAAGCGAGCATACAGAGAAGGTGAATGAAGGCTGCAGTGGATAACTTTAAAAGGCATTTTTTGGATAGATGGAAGAAACATAATGTAAAACCAACCTTCACTTTACTCCCCTTCCTTCCCTCACCAAGAAAACACGAAGAAAAAGTAAGACAGGAGACGAAATAAGTTCGCTTGGACAGGAGAAGAAATGAATTTAAAACTGCAAAAAGGTACTTGAATTTTTTTTTTCCTTAGGTAAGTGTGAGGGAGAAAAAAGGAAATAGCGGGGGAAACACGGCTGGGAAACAATGCACGACGCCCTCACACTTGCGAGAATTCCCGCCGAGCATGTGTCTGTTTCAGGTGTTGTTGTCGTACTGGTTGTGTTGATGGGATTAAGCACGCGAGGAGGAGGAGGAGGAGGAGGCGGAGGAGGAGGAGGAGGAGGAGGAGGAGGAGGAGGAGGAGGAGGAGGAGGAGGAGGAGGAGGAGGAGGAGGAGGAGGAGGAGGAGGAGGAAGAGGAAGAGGAAGAGGAAGAGGAAGAGGAAGAGGAAGAGGAAGAGGAAGAGGAAGAGGAAGAGGAAGAGGAGGAGGAGGAGGAGGAGGAGGAGGTGGGGGAGCAAGGGAATGTAGAGAAGCAGGAACAAATAGAAGAGAAGGTGAAAGACCAAAAAAAAAGGAAGGAAATCTAGAAAAAAGGACATTGACGGGAAAGAGACGGAAGTAAGAAGCAGGGTGAAGAACTAGTCTGTAAAAGGAGTCACTAGAAAGAAAATGTGTCTCATCAGAACACTTCATACATATGGATGGTATCTAAGGGGGAACATCGTTAAAGATGAACAGTTGAGCGAGCTTAAAAGGAGACCCTAGGAGGAAGAGTAGGAAGAGGAGGAGGTGGAGGAGGAGGTGGTAGTGGTGGTGGTGGTGGTGGTGGTGGTGGTGGTGGTGGTGGTGGTGGTGGTGGTGGTGGTGGTGGTGGTGGTGGTGGTGGTGGTGGTGGTGGTGGAGGAGGAGGAGAAGCATGAAGAGGAAGAACAGGACAAGGAACACGAAGATGAGGATGATGAGGACGAGGAGGAAAAAGGTTATGATGATAGTGAAGATATTTTGTGAGGAAAGTGAGGTTTCATAAACTTTGACTGAATAGTAATGAAGTAGAATCCATGTTTAGTTTGTGTTGAAATGCACATCCAGTAACGAGTGTAAGAGTTGAATAAACAGACTGAATGGGAATGATGTGGCGAAACTGAAATAATCAACAATAATTACTATTCTTTTGAAAGCGACTAATTTTGAAAGGCAGGTTACCCTTCGTTGTTTTAATGGAATTTGGAAGCAATTATGTGTATGATTTAAAAGCGACAATTTTGCAGCATCAGCTTCAGAGATTTCATTATCAAATATGCAAAATAAATAATCAAGGAATAATAGCGTCCAGTTGTTAGATTAACACGTGAACGCCAGCCTCCATTCACGGCCTAAGCCTTTGCGTTTCATCAAAATTGAAGCTTCATTTTCCAAAACATATTAGTTAACACGAAGCATTGGAAGTCATCATTATTTACCAGGCTCTGTAGGTCTCCATTTTTTTCCTTCTGCTCTTCTTAGGAGGTAATTTTTTAAGGGTGCGTGTGGGCGGGGCTCCGTGTGGGGCTGAGCGGCAGCCTGGCACGCGATTCCAACATCTATAAGATTGAGGCCATCAGTGGCGGGAATGAAGTAAAATTAAACGTACAGGTGTTTCTTTTATACCCGTGATTCGTCTTTCTGGAGTATCCGTGCACTGTATTACCGCGTGGCTCTTGCGTGACACACTAACTCACAAGGATCTACGTACACCCACGAGGCCGCCCTCAAACCGTACCAAAAGCTTCACGCTGCTGTGTAATAAACTAAAGAATACATAATATATCCTTTCGAGACACGTGATGTTTTTTGTAAGGTTTTGTATGTATTAGGTTCGTTTTTATTCATATTATTCTACATAAGAAGATATTTTTCTGCGTTATTCCACTCGTTCTTGTGTTTAACTGGATATATTATTGAGAAAAAGATTATTACGATTTTCTTGGCTTGAACCTCGCATTGCCTGACGCCACAAATAAGTGTCATCTCACTGCATCTGTAAATTTGATTTCTAGAACGTCTAACCATTTATCTTTATATACTAAGTGCGAAAATTGAACAGTCAAATATGGTTGTAATGGTTGATAAGAAGAATATCAGAGTGGAGAGAGTAACTTGATTAACTTATTTTCATGTTTATTGGTTTTTACATAACACTTTTGTAGCCTGCTGTTTCTGCTGCTGCTGCTGCTGCTGCTGCTGCTGCTGCCTTGCCTATATTGAAACATTTGATAATATGCAGCACATCACCATTTTCTGAACCTCCTTCGTGCATGTTTCACTCTTATTTTTGTTTTCATCTACAATTCCCTTTGTAGCCTTGCGTGGTGAGCGGCCAGTGTTCCGAACCATAATTCTAACGTAGACATCGTACAACATCAATTTCTGGTCTCCATCGCCTCTCCTATTCATTGAACCTACGACCTTTTCCACTTTTATACTGATTACTTGGCGCCATATTCTTCTATTCCCTTTGATAGACAGCGCTTCTGCGGCACTTTTATTTACCTTTATGGTGTACTTATTGCATACACTTGAAAAA
>JAXIVD010011509.1:10000-11222 GCA_036785275.1 Cancer borealis
AAGCAAACGGCCTTGTTTATTGCATCAGCGAGTTGCTTTGTGCGACGCGAGGAAAATGGCTTCTCTGCAGGTGGGTAAGAGGGGTTTCAAGAGGAAGGGGATTAAGAGGAGGACGAGGACCACCACGACTCGTTTGCAGGTTGTGAGGGAGCGCTTTAGCGATGTGGAGGACAGTAAAGTGGCGGGATTGTGCGTGTTAAGGACGAGTGTCGGAGGGAGGCGGGACAGGTAGGTAAGTGAAGGGACTCCGTATACCTGTGTTCCTAGTAATCTTTTTTTTTTTCTTCCTTTTTGTATATAGATTTGGCACTTTACCTGTCTGGTGTGGGGTAGTTGGGAGGCAAGAACACCTACCTCACCTCACCTTGCCGAGAGAGAGAGAGAGAGAGAGAGAGAGAGAGAGAGAGAGAGAGAAGAGCAGGTGTTGAAGGTGTCAGTGAGTGAAAGTTCAGGAGGAGGAGGAGTGAATATTGAGGATGAGGCAGGTGGACGTAATGTCAGTAAGAGTGAGTGAGTGGGTAGTGAAGGGTGAATGGAAGGCAGAAGCGGCCGTCCATCTCTGTCCGTCCTTCCCCCCGTGCGTAACATTTACAGTCGTGCGTGTAACGTGTCAGCGTGGCGGTGGAATACACGCCTTTGCCTTGTGTTAATAGCGGATCAGGCGACGGCGATGAGGGACGAGGCGAGGGAGTAAAAGGCAATGCGTATGATGTAAGAAAAGAAGGAGGGGAAGGATGAAGAGGAGGAGGAGGAGAAAGAACGTGGTGGTGGTGGTGGTGGTGGTAGCGTTGGAAGTAGTAATAGTAGTAGAAGGAGCAGGAGGAGGAAGGGGAAGGCGGTGAACCCGGGACAAGGACACGCGAACTGTAATTGGCAGTCCGGTATGGTAATCTAGGCTGCGTGACAGTTAAGAACGCCAATCCACGGTGTTTAGGGCAAATTACGTGCATTACCTCCGTTATTACGCGCATTAAATCCATGTCTCGCGGGGTGGACTAATCTGTTTTATCCTCGGGCCAATATTTTTATCCCGCAACATTTTCCGCGCGACCCCGAATATGCAGTTAGAGGCGCTAATGGTGATGGAGGTTCGTGGCGCGGCCCAGCAGTCTTTTCCCCTCGCGTTATTTTTACGCTCGCGGAGGTTTAACAGGATTACATGTGTCGTCCGATGCTTTATTCGCCGCTTCTTTATCGCCGGTTTTATTTCTCGTGATCACAG
>JAXIVD010011510.1:0-11222 GCA_036785275.1 Cancer borealis
CAATAAGTAGAGCAGAAAAATGGCTAAGATGAAGATATCAATGACAATATGAAACAGATACCACGTGGACGACGAGGACAACTGAAGGTGTGGGTGAGGGTGTGGGTGAGGGCGTGGGTGAAGGCGTGGGTGAGGACGTGGGCGGGGCAGTGAAGTAGGTGTCTGAACGAGGAGTTGAATATAAGGCACCACCACCTACCTCTATTTCGGCGCCACTTGTCGGCCATTGACCCCACCACCACCATCAAGACCTCTCCTCCCACTCCCTCCCTTGACCCTTGCGCATGACCTTAATGTGCTTAGCTTGCCATCTACGCCATCCCCCTCCCTCCCTCCCTCCCTCTTTCTCTCTCCCTCTTTTCTCTCTCTCCCTCTTGCTCTGTCGTTGCTGGGGTCTTGTTGTTCTCATGGTCCTCAAAGTAAGTATATCTTCTCTCTCTGTGTCATCTTTGTAATTAATTTGTTCATTCTTTCGAGTTAGTTGCTTTTTATTTTTATTTTTTTTAATTGGTTTGTTTCTTAGTGTCTGTGGTGTTTATTAATTGTTATAATCATTGTTACTATTATTATCATTATTAGTAGTAGTATCATCATTGTTATTATTATTTTTATCTTTTTATTTAATTCTTCTCCTTCATTGTTTTACTTTTATATGGCTGTTTGATTGTTTGTTTATTTGTTTTCTCTCTTTCCTCTGGTCTACACTTTAATTTATATTTATAGGTTTAGTACTTCATTTATCAATCTTTTCATTCTATTTCCTTGATTCTTTATTGTTTATTTCACTTTATTGAAATACTTTTTAAACGTGTTTGCTTTGTTTGTTTGTTTGTTTGTCTGTTTTTTAATCTCCTCTTGCCTTTGTTCTAATTCATATATAGCGTGGTTCATGATTTTATAATTTGCTAGTTTTTATTTCTTTGACTAATTCCATCTTATTTATATTTCGTAATGTTTGGTTCGTGTCTTTTTTTCTTTAACATGCATTTATTTATTTTTTCATTTTATTACTACACATTTATTTATTTCCTACAACATTTATTTCCTTATCTTATCTACCTTCTCGTTAGACTTTTTTTCATTTTTATCTTAATGTTTCCTTGTTCCTTCTTCCTGTTTTTGTCTTTTCCTTCCTATCTCTGCCTCCATCTTTCATCATTTCATTCCTTTTTTGTCATTATCTTTCTCTATCCTAGTCCTAATTCATCAAGGTTCAGTCTTTCCTTCCTGTGTTGTAGTTTTTTTTCTCTCTCTCTCTCTCTCTCTCTCTCTCTCTCTCTCTCTCTCTCTCTCTCTCTCTCTCTCTCTCTCTCTCTCTCTTAACCTTATTGTATATTTATTTCCTTAATCATGCTCCTTATCTTACTTTCTCTAATTATTTTACTTTCTTTCTCTTTCTTTTTTCTTAATCACTGTTTCTCCCATTTTCTTGCGATTTTTTTCCTTTTTATCTTTTCTTTCTATTTTTCTCTTATTCACTCATTTTATCATATTTTTTTCATCTCACTATTTAAAGTTTGCGCTGTTCATTCGTACATTTTTTTTTTGTTTCTTCAGTGTTTTATTATTATATTTTATTTGTCTTTTTTTTTTTTTTTTTTTTGGTCTCTCCTTTCATATTGCATTCCTTGGTCCTTCCTTCTTTCTTAACCAATTCCTTCGTTCTTCATTTACTTTCATTATATCCTACATTGCTTTATTCGTGTCATTTTCACCTCGTCTCTTTCCTAATCCTCCATATTACCTTGTCTATCATCTCTCTCTCTCTCTCTCTCTCTCTCTCTCTGTCTCTCTCTCTCTCTCTCTCTCTCTCTCTCTCTCTCTCTCTCTCTCTCTCTCTCTCTCCTTATCCTTACATGTCATTTTCCAACGGCACCAAAATACTACCTGCCTCACCTCTTGACCTTGCGTTCTTTAAGGTCACGTCAACTTTCATCTTTCGGCTGCGGAAAATTGTCGGGAAAATTTCAGGAATGATCACGAGAATAAGATGTTAGGAGAGGGTGAGAAGGGAGGGAGGGAGGGAGGGAGGGAGGGAGGAAGGGAGGAAGGAAGGGAGGGTTGAAGGGATAAAAAAGAGGGAGGCAGGGACCTAACGTGACCTCTTTGTGTTGTTGCATTGAGGGAAGGAAGGAGAGAGAAAGAAAGGAGGAAATATATGAATGAAGAAAAGAAGATAGGATAGCAGGAATGAAAAAGGAGGAAGGAGGAAGGAGGGAGGAATATATCAATAATGAGAGGAGTGAAGTTAGGAAGCAGAATTTAGAAGGAAAGTGGCAGGAGGACAAGGAGGAGGAGGAGGAGGAGGAGGAGGAGGGAGGAGGAGGAGGAGGAGGAGGAGGAGGAGGAGGAGGAACACATAGGACACATAGGAAGAACAAACAGCAACAGGCCTACTGGCCCTTACGAGGCTGTTTGTGATAAACTAGACTACACTATCTAATCTGGGATGAAGGATACAGGATAGTAAGGGTGAGGGATTCTCCCACCAGCCACGACTGGCAGGAGAGGAAGGCCAACCATGCAATATAAGTAAAAATAAATAAATAAATGCGTGGAATTAGATTAGACTAGCCTATTACTACTGTCACTAACACTACTACCTGGCAAGCGATGTCAGGCCCCCAGCGACGTCCTTCCGAATCGAGATTTTGTAATTACTGTACATTAGAAGGAACTTGCTCAAAGTTTACTATGTTGACGAATAATGTTTTAGTTGCGGATTGGCTTCTAAGTATTTGTCCAGTCTATTTTTGAATGTATTAATTGTGTTACTGTCGACGACATTGGCGGACAGGGAGTTCCAAACGTTAACGATCCGATTGAAAAAGAAATGTTTGGCTTCGTTTGATGTGAATCTTTTACCAGTAATCTTAAAAGTATGACGTCTTCTTGTTATATTTGATCGATCAAAAGTAATGTAATCTTCTGCATTGATATTATCAAATCCTTTAATTATCTTGAACATTTCAATTAAATCTCCTCTCATCCTTCGTTTTTCGAGGCTGAATAAGTTTAATTCTTTAAGTCTTTCTTCATAAGGTTTATTTTTCAGTCTTGGAATCATTTTCGTTATTCTACGCTGGACTCTTTCCAGTTTGTCAATGTCCTTTCTGTAATATGGGGACCAGAACTGTACGCAATATTCAAGATGAGGTCGTACTAGTGAATTATGCAGTTTTAATATGACTTTTTCTGATTTATTTTCGAAAGTACGCCAAATAAAGCCGACCAATCTGTTAGCGGTTTTAACTACCTCTGAGCAATGCTGACTGGGTTTTAAATCGCTTGATATTGTGATTCCTAGATCTTTTTCCTTGTTCACTGCAGAAAGTAGTTTTCCATTCATTTGGTACTGAACGTGATCATTATTTCTTCCGATATGTAGTACCTTACATTTATCAACGTTAAATTTCATTTGCCATTTATTGGCCCAAGACGTTAGTCGATCAAGGTCTGATTGTAAGACTTCTCTGTCACTTGTCGAAGTTACTTTACTGGCAATTTTCGTATCGTCAGCGAATTTTTATATTTTGCATGAGATCCCATCATCTATGTCATTAACATATATCAGAAACAAAATAGGGCCAAGTACTGAACCCTGTGGTACGCCACTTTTTACGTTTAACCATTGAGAGGAGACACCGTTTAAGACTACTCTCTGTTTACGTTCAGAGAGCCAGTCCTGAAGCCAATTGTAGATGCTACCAGAGATACCGTGAGTCTTTAGTTTGTTAAGCAATCGTTGATGGGGAACTTTATCAAAGGCCTTTTGAAAATCCAGATATATGATATCTACTGCTCTGCTTTCATCGTACGTGTCAAAAACATTGTAAAAGAAGTCTAATAAGTTAGTTAGACATGAACGTTTATTACGGAAACCATGTTGTGAGGGTTTAATTATATCGTTGTCTTCAAGGAATTTCACCATATTGTCACGAATGATTGTCTCCATTAATTTACATACTACTGACGTCAGACTGATTGACCTATAATTTCCGGGTTGTGACTTGTCTCCCTTTTTGAAGATTGGGGTTACATTAGCACGTTTCCAATCTGATGGAACTTTACCAATCCTTAAGGATTTATTGAATATGATTGCAAGCGGTTTACTGATCTGATGCTTGACCTCTTTCAAGATTTTCGGGGAAATTTTATCTGGTCCAGGGGTTTTATTAGTTTTCATCTTATCGATTTTTTGTTCAACGTATAGGAAGAGGAGGAGGAGGAGGAGGAGGAGGAAGGCTATACTGGCGAGGGCTTGTTTGTAGATTCACATAACTGATGATGGAAAGAATGACAAAAAGGTTTACACACACACACACACACACACACACACACACACACACACACACACACACACACACACAGACACACACACACACACACACACACACACACACACACACACACACCGTTCCCCTCGTCCTCCCTTCCTCTTATCTCCACCTTCCTTTCCCTCTGATCCCCTCTCCAATCCACCCCTCCCATTCTCTTCCTTTCTTCTCTCCTATACCCTCCTCCTTTCATCCAGTTAGCTTCTCATTTCCCTTATTCTACACCTTTCTATGCCCTTCCCCTTCCTTGCACTACTAATCTACCAATCACCTACTTTTAACTTTATAATTTCATCACTAATATCATTCAAACAATTCTTTCCCCCTCACCACTACTCTCCCATTCCCTCTCATCTCACCCCTTATCACCTACCCTTCCTTCGTCTGTCCCTACATCCCTTTACCTCCCCATCATATCCACCCCACCAGCCTTTTCCTCACCCCCTTCTTCCAGCTTATTTAGTACCCCCACCACACACTGCACCTACGCCTTTATACCATTGAATCACCTGCCCGGACGCTGGTGACCTGATGGGTGAGCAGAGCAGGTGATGAGGAAAGCGAGCAGGTGTTGAAGGGAGTGTATGTTATTATTATTGTTGGTGTTTTGTTGGTGTTGTGGGTGTAGTGGAGTGGTAATGGTGGTAGTAGCGAGGAAAGTAGTAGTAGTAGTAGTAGTAGTAGTAGTAGTAGTAGTAGTAGTAGTAGTAGTAGTAGTAGTAGTAGGTTGTTAGTTATTCGTATATCAAGTTTTCCATCATCTATTACAATATATCTAATACAATAATAAAACTTTTAAAAATGCCCACAACAGGCTTTCTTACAAACAAAATAAGTTCAAATTCATGTCAGTCAGTGGACACAAAATCACTATCATATAAGGATGAAAGACGGTTAGTATAATATCTTGTAAAACATCAACATCCATAACAACAAGAACAGGAGGGGAACACTGCAATCAGCCAAATTAACAGAACACAAAACAGCACAAGTTTGTCCATCAACCCACCATCAAGGCATATCCTCTCCTCCCCTCCTCCTTATCTCCTTTCCCTATTGCTCTCTCTCTCTCTCTCTCTCTCTCTCTCTCTCTCTCTCTCTCTCTCTCTCTCTCTCTCTCTCTCTCTCTCTCTCGTCGTGTCCTTCCCATCAATCTCTTTAATTAGTACATTACCTTTAACCTTCCTACACCTCCCTCCTCTCCTCCTCGCCTTCCTACATCCTCTCCCTCTCTGTTTCCATTATACAGCTGCATTAATGTAACAGGAGGGAAATTAAACATACATGTAGGTTGAAAGCAGAGATGATTCGAAGCTTAAGTCTACGAAAAGGAAAATTAGAGAGGAAAAAAGAGAAGATATAAGAAGAGGAGAGGAGAATGCTGAAGAAAGACTGCGATTTGGAAATGACCTCATCCCCTTAGTGGAAAAGAGGCAGATCAAGGAAAGAAGAGGAAAGAATTGTAAAGGTGGAAAAGGAAGAGATGGAAAAGGAAATGTTTGGGAAGAAGTAATAGGAGAGAAAAGGATTGCAAAGGAAAGGAAGAGGAGATACGTGATTGCTCGAGGGGGATGAAGATAAGGGGATGAAATTATAGGAATGAGGGAAAAGCCAAGGATAATAGTGATAGATAATGGAATGTAAGATTAGGTAAGGAAAGGAAATGTTAGGATAGATTGGAAAGCTTAAGAAAATATAAAGAACGAAGGGGAAGGATGAGAGAAAGAAAGAAAAAGGAAGGAAACGAATGAAAGGCAATTGAAAGAAAATAGAGTTAAATGAAAGAAGCACAAAAGGAAGGAAAAATAAAGAGAAAAGAAGGAAGAAAGGAAGGAAAGAAGCAAAAGAAAGAATGGTATCGTGCAGTATTGTAACCTTCCTTTCTCTGCTTTTCTCCTTATCTTTCCTTCCACCACCACGACCACCACCATCACCACAACCAGTATGACCCCCACAGCAACCCAACACACACACACACACACACACACACACACACACACACACACACACACACACACACACACACACACACACACACACTGTCCCCAAGGTCACAGAGGTCTAACATACGGCTGTGTAACGTCACTTCAACAACCAGCTTCCTCATTCTGGCCACCCATTACCCTTACCCCAGAAACCTTCCTATGCTGCCTCTATTAACCCAGACATAAAACTGAAGGTGACAGTTGCCCAAGAACCCTTAGAACTAGGGTACAATGGTTCCTCCCACGTCCCCTTCCCTTCCTCGTCTTCCTACTCACAGTCTCTGCCTCCTCCTCCTCCTCCTCCTCCTCCTCGTCCCCACTGACCCAGAGCACCTGCATATCACCTCCTCCTTTGCCTTCTCTCCTCATTAACACAGGAAAACTTAGGGAAGAATACGCCTTACCTTTACCGCCCACCTTCCTTCCACTATTTCTGCGCTCATAACCACACTCCTCCTCCTCCTCCTCCTCCTCCTCCTCCTCCCCGAAAAGCCACAACCACACATAACCTACCCTCAGCTCGTAATCTCCAGCCTGCTTCTCCTCATCCTCCTCCCTCTCAACCCACATATAATCTCTCCCAAAACACACCTGCATTTAACACGAAACTTGAACTCTATGGATGTATGGTGAACAATCCGTAATACATATAGTAAAACAAAAACAAAAAATAATAATAATAATGTCGCTGCGCCCCTAAGAGTCAAGTCGTCACATCCACCTCTAAATATAGCCTGAATTGAAGTTTTTTTTTACGAGTTTCCTGGAACTAAGAAAAAGAGAGGGGAGGAAAAAAGGGAGTCTCACAATTACATGCTTCCCTTCTCATCGAGACAACGGAAACGCTAACAGAAGGAACCACCCCTCCCATCACCACCACCGCCACTACCACCACTACCACCACCACCACCACCACCACCACCACCACCACCACCACCACCACCATCCCTCCCATCACCACCACCATCACCCACATCACCACCACTATTACCACTACCACCACCACCATCACCATCCCTCCACTGCCACCACCACCACCACCATCCCTCCCATCACCACCACCATCACCCACATCACCACCACTATTACCACTACCACCACCACCATCACCATCCCTCCACCGCCACCACCACCACCACCATCCTCCCATCACCACCACCATCACCCACATCACCACCACTATTACCACTACCACCACCCATCCCATCACCACCACCACCATCACCACTACCACCACCCATCCCACCGCCACCACCACCACGACCACTACCACCACCACCATCACCACTACCACCATCACCATCACCACCACCACCGCCACCACCACCATCACCCACATCACCACCACTATTACCACTACCACCACCGGCGCTATCATCACCACCTCCTCCACAATTACCACCACCACCACCACCACCACCACCACCACCACCCAACCATGCCGCGCCTGCAGATAGCAAGAGGAATTTCCCAACCCACAGGAACTATCATAATGGAGAACGTGAGAAAATCTTCCCCACGACAGCGACGCCTTTGGTATATCGTGAAGGAAAGGAAGGAGATGGAAGGAAGGAAAAATATTGACGGCCAGAATTTCTTTTCTTTCCAGACGAGTTGGAGGAAACGTGGAAGGAAAGACAGAAACATGTGTATAGAAAGGAGAAGGAAAAATAAATAAATTGGTTAGAGAGAGAGAGAGAGAGAGAGAGAAGAGAGAGAGAGAGAGAGAGAGAGAGAGAGAGAGAGAGAGAGAGAGAGAGAGAGACAACAGTCTACATATTCCCTAACCACAACCACCACCGAATACAAACCCCATGCAACCAGCTAATCCCTACTGCTTCCCTTCCTCCACTAGAGTCCAAAACAACCTCCACAATTCCCAGGAAGGACCCTAACTACCTCACAACCCACCTTTTCCTTCACCCAGTCCTATCCCCTACCCAGGAAACACCCAACCTAATCATCCGCACAAGGAACAAAGGGAAAGGAGCAGCCAGAGGGTCCGGTCCTGACACCTGGGGAAGTCGAGCACAGAGGCACAAATGACGCTCACCTTGGCCCACCCGCAACCTCCTTTCCCCGAGACTGGTTGGTATAGTGGTGTGGTCACGGGGTCCTGCTGCCACTCATACTAACTTATAAGGGGTGTTTCCGACGTCCATACACGCCTGCACATGAATATACTGAACCTGGGGTAAATATTTGATCGGTCTCTCTCTCTTCTTCTTCTCTCTCTCTCTCTCTCTCTGTCTCTGTCTCTGTCTCTCTCTCTCTCTCTCTCTCTCTCTCTCTCTCTCTCTCTCTCTCTCTCTCTCTCTCTCTTCTCTCTCTCTCTCTCTCTCTCTCTCTCTAACACCCCTCCCCCCTACCACACATACACTAACGCATTTCAAGATATATACAAGAAAACCTCACGACGAAATAATCTTTTTAATCCTAAAACACAAGTCTCCTCGAGCTAAATCCATCTCCAAAAGGTTATTTCGAGGCATCTTTACTCTTCCCGAACCGCGTCATGGCCTAGTAACCTCTCTCCTTACATCAGACATACTACCTTCTCCCTAAGCCTACTCTCCTCCTTCTTAAAGGCCTACTCTCCCCCCCTCTTACAGGCAGGGACGTCCAGAGACCCCATCAAAGCCCCCGACACACAGCTCACATGTGGACCAAGATAACACCTGGATAAGACTACCTGGACTTGTGTGTGTGTGTGTGTGTGTGTGTGTGTGTGTGTGTGTGTGTGTGTGTGTGTGTGTGTGTGTGTGTGTTTAGAAAATAACAATATTTCAAACACACACACACACACACACACACACACACACACACACACACACACACACACACACACACACACACACACACACACACACATAAGGCAATCACAATAGGATGAGAGATGGGGAGGGACACAGAGGCGGGAAGAGGGAACAGTGGCAGGGTATAGCCGGCCGGGTGTCAGGTTGTGTGACAGTGTAGGAAACCTGAGAGAGGGGATACGGTTTCATGTGACTTGTGACCGACACACGTTGGGCTGGAGAGGAGAGGGAGGCGGGGAGGAGAGGAGAGAGGGAGAGGAGAGAGGAGAGAGGAGGGAGAAGGAGAGAGAGGGAGAGGATGGTCCGGTGATGAATAAAAAGAAAAAGTTGACAAAAATGAGCAAAAAACAGGATAACAGGGATGAAAACTAAATAAAAATACGATTTGGGGAATAAAAGAGAATATGGAAAAAAGAAGGAAAACAAGGCGAAGATAACAAATATATATAAGATCAAAGAAGTAAAGCATAATGAAAATATAAAACGATAACAGAGACCATTATAAATAAGACCAGGAAGAAACAATAAATAATGAGCAACAGAGCAAAGCAGGAAAAAGAAAGAGAAAGAAAGAAAAAAAAAAAAAAAAAAGAGGAAGAAAAAAAGGAAAAGAGAAAACATGAAGCCAGTTAAGAGATAAATAATATGATAAAGAATAAGTTTCCACACAACATGTCAAGGAGAGAGAGAGAGAGAGAGAGAGAGAGAGAGAGAGAGAGAGAGAGAGAGAGAGAGAGAGAGAGAGAGAGAGAGAGAGAGAGAGAGCCCTGGAAGTTACCCTCAGCAATTGACTGAGAAAAAAAAGATCCTCTGGTCTCTCTCTCTCTCTCTCTCTCTCTCTCTCTCTCTCTCTCTCTCTCTCTCTCTCTCTCTCTCTCTCTCTCTCTCTCTCTCTCTCTCTCTCTCTGATCAGATAGTGGTGTGTGAGATAGCTGAGATATGGAAGGAGGGAAGGATGGTACAGCTTTTAAGGAGGCCGAAGAGAGGACAGAGAAGAAGAGGAGGAGGAGGAAGAAAAATGCTCACCACTTTACTTGGCGCGGGTGATGAGAGTGGTTGAGTTACGCACCACCGACACCCATCTGGCCGCTCACCTCCGCCACTCACCTGTGTAAACAAAACGAAACCATTTAATAATTATGACATCAACCACCGTTACTTGAGTCAACACAAAGTAAGATTAATAATACTTTTTTTTTTTAAACCACTAACCGTCACCTAGATAAACAATTTTATTTCTTTATAGCAGTCACTACCGGTGGATATTTCGTATAGTCGCTGCATTGATGACAGTCTGTATTGTTATGGTGAAGACAGGTGAGTAAGGGGACAGCTGGAAATAAGAATATGGAATAAACTTGAATTTGTGTAGTTATTGTGTTGCATTGATATTCACGATTACCAATGAAGCTCTTGTTACCCGGCAAGTATTGTCCTGATTCGAGGCCACGGCAGAGTTTTCGTCAGTTGAATACGTAAGTGAACACCACTTTGTACGCATACGGATAATAAATTGGCGGGGGTAAATGGCGATAAAGAAAAACTAAGAGGATATCAGTAAATACAAAAAATTTAAGAAAATAAAAACTTTACACTTTGAATGTGCCGCTGAAATTTTTTACCCTCGATGTTGCGTTTTGTATCTGAACAGAATAACCAAATGAAATGGCGCAGCGTGCAAACCCCTTCATCCCGGGCCTGCAAACACACTCATTATAGTCCCGCCACGCCGTGTTCAAACACAGCACACCTGACACGCGCACAATGAGGCGGGCGTGTTTTCTTTTGTCCTCTTCCTTTATGCATTCTTAATTACAGGTAAGACAAGTGTTTATGGTACCATAAAATGATTAACCAACATTATGTAGATGTAAATGTTCGGAACATGCAAATTATTGAACAAAAAGATCAAAACACGTAGATAATCATAAATTTATGCACCGTACAAAAACAATAGTGTATTAATTAAATGTGAAACACTTGGGTACATCCAATGTAAAGGCCGGCACATTGCCGGAGAGAGGAGGGTGGGGAAAGAACCTTGTCCTGTTTTATCCTGTTCCCAACTCTTAGTGTACTGGTAG
>JAXIVD010011511.1:0-2500 GCA_036785275.1 Cancer borealis
GTGTCATGTACACCTCCACAACCTCACCTGAATGTGTGTGTGTGTGTGTGTGTGTGTGTGTGTGTGTGTGTGTGTGTGTGGTGTGTGTGTGTAATAATACTAATAAATAATGATAATGATATACGGTTTATTTCGTTAAGGCAGCCGTCAGGGGGAAAATTTACTAATTATAAAAAGGTATATGAAAAAAGATAAAATTAAGGGAATGGAGACTGGTGGGTCTGACGAACAACTGTGGGGTGATGGGGAGGTGATGGGGAGGTGATGGAGAGATGATGGGGAGGTGGTTGGGAGGTGATGGGGAGGTGATGTGGGGGATAACAAGTGTAGTATAGACGATACGGTAGCGGTGATTTGTAGTTAAGTACACAACAGACAGAGGCTTTGATTAGTAGTGAAGTACACACGGGAAGAAAGATGGAGGCGGGGACCTGAGGGAGGGTCTGGATCCATGTCTTCACCCGATGTGGCCAAACCAGGTAGAGTGTGTGTATGTATGTGTGAGTGTGTACGTGACCTTCCCATTACATGCACACACACATACACACACACAGTACATAGGCCTAATTATTTCAGTTTGTTCCCTCCACGCCCTTATACCCTCTCTTCTCTCTCTCTCTCTCTCTCTCTCTCTCTCTCTCTCTCTCTCTCTCCTCCTCTCTCTCTCTCTCTCTCTCTCTCTCTCTCTCTCTCTCTCTCTCTCTCTCTCTCTCTCTCTCCTCTCTCTCTCTCTCTCTCTCTCTCTCTCTCTCTCTCTCTCTCTCTCTCTCTCTCAAACGGACTGACACTGCCTGTTCATTTCGTAAAGTTTTTCCTCTTGGGTCCCAGCAAGTTTTCCTTCACGTCCGCGTTGGTGTGTCAGCAAGTTTGTGTGTCGACCTCCCTCGCCTTGCTGCCCTTCCTTCTTCCATTCCTTCCTTCCTTCCTTCCTTCCTTCATACATTCTTTCCTTCCTTCCTTCATTCATTAATTCCTACCTTCCTTCCATCCTTTGATCCATCCATTCTTCCCATCCATTCCTCCCATCCATTCCTCCCTCCCTTCCATCCTTCCTTCCATCGTTTCATCCCTCCTTCCTTCCTTCCTTCCTTCCTTCCTTCCTTCCTTCACATTAA
Source organism: Cancer borealis (assembly GCA_036785275.1). Classification (NCBI taxonomy): domain Eukaryota; kingdom Metazoa; phylum Arthropoda; class Malacostraca; order Decapoda; family Cancridae; genus Cancer; species Cancer borealis. Next base: position 1,116 of record JAXIVD010011511.1, read on the forward strand.
CACCCGTGGTCCTGAAGGTCATCTAAAGGACATGCTAAGGATGCCAAGGATGCTAAGGATGCTAAGGATGCTGAGGATGTTGCCGCTACTATCAGAGAGGAGGAGGAAATTAAGATGAAAAATGAGAAGAGGGAAGTGACAGCAGGGAGATGAGAGCCAAACTTTGAAGAGACGAGGAGGGACGTTAGGTTTGGAGGGGACGAGGATGGGGGACGCTAGGTTTTGATGGGAACGTTTGAAAAGGACAGGGAAGGGGATGAGGATAGAGAGCTAGATTTTGAAGGGAAAGAAGATGGGAGGCTAGATTTTGAAGGGGACACTAGGTTTTGATAGGAACGTTTGAAGGGGACAAGGAAGGGGACGGGGATGGGAGGCTAGATTTTGAAGGGAAAGTGGATGGGACGCTAGATTTTGAAGGAGATGTTTGAAGGGGGACGGTGACACTAGATTTTGATGGGAACATTTGAAGGGGACGGGATGGGAACACTAAATTTTGAAGGGGGACACTGACAATCTTGCCTCCATCCCCCCCCCCAAAAAAAAAAAAAAACTAAGACTCGTGATAGAAATATGAATAAAAAAATTAATATAGTAAAAAAATACACACAAAATTTCAACCTTAAGTAGAAACCGTGAATATATTTTTTGTCTTGTATTTAATTGTATAAAATAAAGTTTAAGTTTAGAGAAGAAAAAAGAAGCGAAACGAAACTTAGAGAAAACTTAGAGAAATGAGAGAGAGAGAGAGAGAGAGAGAGAGAGAGAGAGAGAGAGAGAGAGAGAGAGAGAGAGAGAGAGAGAGAGAGAGAGAGAGAGAGAGAGAGAGAGAGAGAGAGAGAGTTGACCAAGTGTAGTTTCGAGATTCACCGTCAAATCCAACACACACACACACACACACACACACACACACACACACACACACACACGTTAGTTAGCTGAAGGTGAACGTTTATCAAGGCGGGAAAGTAGGTAGGCAGGTAGGAAGGTTGTGTACGTATAAGTGCATGTATGTATGTATGTGTACGTGTACGTGCTGGGGCCGTTACGTACATACATGCAATCGTACCTTCTCGCTGGAAACACATAATATCTTGGTATAGTGTTGGATGCTGGAGAGACGCGTGCACTTGTTTTATACGTGTTGAGGAAAGAGAAAGAGAAAGGGAGAGAAAGCGGGAGGGAAGAGGAGTTGGAGAGAAGGAAAGGGAAGCAGGAAGGACGTCTAAGGGGAGAGAAAGAGAAAGAGAGAGAAGGAAAGAGGAGGTGGAAAGGAAGAAAGGGAAGCAGGAAGGAGTTGTAAGAGGAGAGAAAGAGAAAGAGCATGGGAGAGAAAGAAAGAGGAAGGGAGAGAAAGAAGGCAAGGGAGGTAGGAAGGAGGTCTAATC
>JAXIVD010011511.1:7500-11220 GCA_036785275.1 Cancer borealis
TAACGATTAACACGTCTGTTTTATATTATTTAATCCTCATGACGTGTTGGTATTGACTGACTGTTGTTGTGTTGATGAAATGTGTCAATTTTGATTTGATTTGCAATAATTTCCATAACTTTGACGTGAGGCAGAAAGACACACACACACACACACACACACACACACACACACACCACACACCCACACACCCACACACAACACACACACACAGCTGTATCTTACTGTGGTTATGTAATTCCTTTGTAATTCTTTTATAATCATATATTTATTTGTTTATAATTCCTTTATAATCCTTTGTAATTCTTTGTAGTAATTTCCTTATGATTCCTTTTGTAATTCCTTTTGTAATCCTTTGTACGTGCAAGGTTTCCAATCAGCTGCAGGCACGGGAGTTCACATTGCTGAAGTGTAATTCTTTGTGATAGAAAAAAAAACAGGAAGTAAAAAAGAAAACGCATATCAACTATTTCGCGTCAAAAGCCATTAACATCAATATTCATTTATTTTATTTCTTTAATTTTGACACTTTACGATATATATATATAGTGGGTTTTTTTTACCCTATACGTACAGGTGAAGTTGACGTGGTAGGCTGCAGGTATTGAACGAATTTATAGAATAATTAATTTGGACAGTATATACGTGAGACAGTAACACACACACACACACACACACACACACACACACACACACACACACACACACACACACACACACACACACACACACACACACACACACACACACACACACACACACACACACACACACACACACACACACACACACACACACACACACACACACACACACACACACACACACACACACACACACACACACACACACACACACACACACACACCACACACACACACACACACACACACACACACACACACACACACACACACACACACACACACACACACACACACACACACACACACACACACACACACACACACACACACACACACACACACACACACACACACACACACACACACACACACACACACACACACACACACACACACACACACACACACACACACACACACACACACACACACACACACACACACACACACACACACACACACACACACACACACACACACACACACACACACACACACACACCACACACACACACACACACACACACACACACACACACACACACACACACACACACACACACACACACACACACACACACACACACACACACACACACACACACACACACACACACACACACACACACACACACACACACACACACACACACACACACACACACACACACACACACACACACACACACACACACACACACACACACACACACACACACACACACACACACACACACACACACACACACACACACACACACACACACACACACACACACACACACACACACACACACACACACACACACACACACACACACACACACACACACACACACACACACACACACACACACACACACACACACACACACACACACACACACACACACACACACACACACACACACACACACACACACACACACACACACACACACACACACACACACACACACACACACACACACACACACACACACACACACACACACACAACACACACACACACACACACACACACACACACACACACACACACACACACACACACACACACACACACACCCACACACACACACACACACACACACACACACACACACACACACACACACACACACACACACACACACACACACACACACACACACACACACACACACACACACACCACACACACACACACACACACACACACACACAACACACACACACACACACACACACACACACACACACACACACACACACACACACACACACACACACACACACACACACACACACACACACACACACACACACACACACACACACACACACACACACACACACACACACACACACACACACACACACACACACACACACACACACACACACACACACACACACACACACACACACACACACACACACACACACACACACACACACACACACACACACACACACACACACACACACACACACACACACACACACACACACACACACAACACACACACACACACACACACACACACACACACACACACACACACACACACACACACACACACACACACACACACACACACACACACACACACACACACACACACACACACACACACACACACACACACACACACACACACACACACACACACACACACACACACACACACACACACACACACACACACACACACACACACACACAACAACACACCACACACACACACACACACACACACACACACACACACACACACACACACACACACACACACACACACACACACACACACACACACACACACACACACACACACACACACACACACACACACACACACACACACACACACACACACACACACACACACACACACCTTCCAGTTAGTAGAGGTGCAGGTGGCGTTGGTCTCGCCTCGCTGTGTTGAGTTAGTGCACACTGACCAAGGATTCCACCACACCTGCTGGAAATGTTACCTTACTATGCTCTGCTGTGGCGTGCTGTGGTGTGTGCTGTGTTTCTGTCTGTTTCACTGTCTATTTCTGTCCCTTCCTGTCTGTTTTTATTTTTGTTTCTGTCTCTGCTTGTCTGTTTTTGTTTGTTCCTATCAGTTTCTGTTTCTTCTGTCTGTTTTATTTCTGTTTTTATCTGTCTGCTTGTCTGTTTGTCTGTTTCCGTCTGTCTGTATGTTAGTTTTTGTCTGTATATCTTGTTACTGTCTGTTAGTCTATGTTCATCCTCCATGTGACAATCTCTGTATCTTCCTTTGCATATCTGTCTGTCCGTCCATTCGTCTTTGTCTTTATATCTGTCAGTCTGTCTGTCTGTCTTAACCTTGCTGCCGCCTCGTTACTGTTCTATAAACGTAGCTTCATATATTTGATTACCCTCGCCACTCCTCCACTAACAGTACAACCCTCAGACCTTCACTCTATACACAAGGTTGGTAGGAGAGAGAGAGAGAGAGAGGAGAGAGAGGAGAGACGAGGAAGGGAAAGGAAGGAGGCTGGGAGGAGGAAACAAAAGAGTACATACACACACACACCTTGCTCTGCCACGTAACAGCAACAGCAACAGCGCAAAATTGTTCCTCACAGCACACAAAGAGAGACGGTGAAAGGCTGATGTGACAAGGGAAAGGAAAAAAAATCGGTTAAAACGCTCGCCTTGTGCTTCTCCGTAAAGAAGAGGAAGTAGGTTAATGTTGTAGCGGTGAGGTGAGGCGTGTAGAGAGGTGGTGAGAGGATCAGGGGGGGCCTAGGTGTGTGTGTGTGGGTGTGGGTGTGTGGGTGTGGGTGTGGGTGTGGTGTGGGTGTGGGTTGGGAATGAAGAACGGATGGCAACACATTATTATTATTATTATTATTATTGTTATTATTTGTTATTATTATCATTAAGGAAGTAGTAATAGTAGTAGTAGTAGTAATAGTAGTAGTAGTAGTAGTTGTATAGTAGTAGTAGTAGTAGTAGTAGTAGTAGTAGTAGTAGTAGTAGTAGTAGTAGTAGTAGTAGTAGTAGTAGTAGTAGTAGTAATATCTTCCCTCACAATTGTCGGTCCAAATGGGAGCT
>JAXIVD010011512.1:7500-11218 GCA_036785275.1 Cancer borealis
TGGTGGAGCACGTTGGTGGAGCACGAGAAGGAGAAGGAGGAGGTGGTGGTGGTGGTGGTAATTGGTGGAGGAAATAAGTGGAGATGGAAGAGAAGGAAAATTAAGTGGTTGCAAGAGGAAGAGGCGGTTTTGGATGGAGAAAAATATGATTGGTGGATAAAGGAAGATGAGGACAAGGTTTGGTGGACGAAGGTGAGGACAAGGTTGGTGGTGGTTGTGGTGGAAGAGAAGGGTGTAGCGGCTGATATAATGGCGCAAGATGATGGTGTTAAGATAATAAGATCAGGCAGAAGAGTGTTCTTGTTAGGCACAGATTACCTCTCTGTCTCTCTGTCGGAACGTAGAACACACACACACACACACACACACACACACACACACACACACACACACACACACACACACACACACACACACACACACACACACACACACACACACACACACACACACACATCGCTAAAACTCCAATGAACTTTTCCCTTAAAATTATCGTTATTACAGGAAACCGAACATTACATAAGTCGTTCCAAGGTTGTTTTTTTCTCTCTCACTCGCTCACTCTTTTTATGGTGAGACTGGTGACTGGTGTGCAGATGTGAGGCTCCTAGGTGGTAAGGGGCAAGTAAGTGTCTGGACCTAATAAAATATATAGTGAAGGTTAGGCAGGCAGGCGTTCACCACCAATCCTTTGCGTCCCGCTGAGAGGAGGGAGCACTGACCAGCCCGACCCACGCGTCTTGTGCATCACCAACTAGGGTCTGTCAAAGCCGTTAGTCCTCGACAGCAGGGTATGAATTTTCCATACAAGTATAGAGGGAGAGTTTCTTTGTTGTGGCGAGGCTGAATTTGTGGCAGAAAAGGGGATGTTTGCTGTGTTCGGTTCTTTGGAGATTTTAGTGGACATTTATTTATAAAAGAACATATATTTCACGCCTCCTGAATAACAAGGCAATCAAAGGGAGCAGCAGAGGTGTGTGAACTCGATTTCAATCCCTTTCTCTGCGGCAGTGTGTGAGGTTGGTTGAGTTTTCAAAAGAAGACACTGTGTGTATTATTTGGAGGCAACTATTCATGAAACGAATCCACAGACCACACACGCACATACACACAATAAGACATACACACATACACACACACACACACACACACACACACACACACACACACACACACACACACACACACACACACACACACACACACACACACACACACACACACACACACACACACACTCTTATGGATTCAGTGGAGTGACTTCCTATCTTATTGATCACCTCCGCCTCGGAGACAAATGATTGACAAGTTTGATTATCAATTTATGTTAATTTCCATCATATAAACATAGCACATTTTATTCTACCTTTTGTGCACTTTCATATTTTCTCGGAAAACTATATTCTTATATCATTCATAACTGATATATGTGCCGCGGCGCCTCACCACATAATAAACGAAGAAGGAATAAATGTATAATGCAAACCATCAGGGTGAACGTGTGCTGTCGTTCAGAGGGTGAGACAGGACGCACAGTCTTGCACGTACACAATACACTTATAAACACTATACCTGAGGCAGCCTCACGGAGCAGCAAGGCTACGTCCCCTCATGCTTGGCGTGGCCACACTTGATCTTGAACTTGGCGACATCTTCCCTGCCTCTTTGCAAGTCACCGTCATGATGGGATACACGGTGGTTATGTTGTGATGGTGGTCTCTCTCTGTTGTTCGTGATTCTTTGGCTGTGAAAATATTTGAATAGTTTCGATTGGTATTTACGAATATATAATATATATATATATATATATATATATATATATATATATATATATATATATATATATATATATATATATATATATATATATATTGACATTTCATCGCCTATCTTACTTATTAGAATATCAAGAAATGGCAATGGATATTTTGAATAAGCAAAGGAGTTACAGACACGCACGCACCCCCCCCCCCCACACACACACAGACACACACACACACACACACACACACACACACACACACACACACACACACACACACACACACACACACACACACACACACACACACAGACAGACACACACACACACACACACACACACACACACACACACACACACACACACACACACACACACACACACACACACACACACACACACACACACACACACACACACACACACACACACACACACACACATACTTGATTTTCGTTTTCTTATTTCCACCTCAGATGTGTTGATCGCATGAATGTTGGCTACTACTGGACCTACTACTTTGAGTGCGAGCCTGGCACGGTGTTCTCCGATGAGCTTGACCAGTGTATTCATCCGTTCATGGCCAATGCTCCCTGCGGCGTTAAGGCCACCACTAGAACTACAACCACTTCTACCACAACTACCACAACTACCACACCCACTACTCCCGCTTTCATTCCTTGCCACGGAGTAGAGGGAACTTGCAAGACTTATGAAATCTGTGAGCCAGTGAGACAGACCAAGTTCTTCTGTGATAAGATCAGGTGCCCACTGAGGACGCCTGAGCTGTCCTGTGCTGATGGTTATTCCTTCGACATGGATAACCGAGTGTGTTCCAAGCTTCCTGAAGGTAGTGCTTTTTGTTCATGGAATAATAATAACAATGCGACATTCTTTTAATTAACTGAAGATTCGTAAGGTTACTCAGTCAAACCTATTCATGGATGTGATGTGTTATCTTCAACGTTTATGAAAAAAATTGTTTCATGTGAATAGTACTTCTTTGGCGTCGTTTTAACTGCATCTTTCCTGCGCCTCTCTCCCACAGCCTCCTCTCTGTGTGGCGCCACGACCCAGATCAACATCACCGAGGCGGGTCTGTTGCCTTGCTCCATCGACAACATGAGGCCTTCGTCTGAATTCATCACGCGTCTCTACTGTGACAACTACGTGCTTTGTGAAGGCAATAGATTCACGGTAAGTTACGGTGTTTCTCCTTTTATCTTTAATTAAAGCGAAGGAGTAGCCTTTTATACACGAATTAATGATTTTATTCACTGTTACCTAAAAGAGACGTACTGAAAATAATGCAGTTATGTTTAGGTTACAAAATATTATAGAACAGGAAGGACGTAGATTGCGTTCCCTCCAGTAATCCTACACAGTGACACGTTGATGGTTTTGATCACACGCACTTCTCATACTAAAAAGATTCCAATCCTAAAGTCTCGACGTTCTCTACAAACAACAAAAAGTCAAAAATATTAATGAGACAGCGAGGGTCATTATGCTGCGTACACGCTATAACCAAGAAAACGAATGTGGAGGAACGTGGCGAAGACTTGGAAACCTTTTTACCGCCTGGAAAAAGTAATGAGGCTCAACGGACACACTTGCAGAAAGGGATGTCCTCATGCATTCACCTCTGCCACCCCTGTGTGTGTGTGTGTGTGTGTGTGTGTGTGTGTGTGTGTGTGTGTGTGTGTGTGTGTGTGTGTGTGTGTGTGTGTGTGCGTGTGCAGTGGTAATGAAAGGCCTTAACACCCCGTATGCCCGCTCTCTTTGCCTTGTGATAGCCCACCATTGGCAAGTCTCTATAGCTCGCTGCTTCGCCCTAAGTATGAATGAGGAGCAAGTATTCAAGCTTCACGGAGGACCAAGGCAAGAAGCAAGCACAAGTTAAGAGTGTATCATGCTCGTAAATGAGCCGCACCGCACGGGAGCCTTACTTCTTCC
>JAXIVD010011513.1:0-2500 GCA_036785275.1 Cancer borealis
GGTATTAATTAGTGGCACAGGTGAGGGTGTTTCAGGTGCAAGGAAATGTTGTTTTCTGGCCGTATCTGAGGAAAGATAAAATAGAATATAAATTAATATGAGAAGAATAAAAAAAATATCAGGTGAAATGTAAAGTATAATAGATTCAGTGAGAACAAAAAAATCAGAAAAAAAAGTAAAAAAACACTTGAAACGGAAATAAAAATACAAAATGGAATAGAAAAAAACAGATAAAAACGAATAGAAACACAGTCAACAAGAGATGAAACGCAACAAAGAAAAACAAATAACTGAAATGATTCTGAAAAGGTGGATAAAAAAAGAAATATTGTAAGAGGTGAAATATTTCAGTCTTCATTTTATATCATGAAGTGAAGACCGAGAGTTGGTTTTTAAATGCAATGACTTTTAGTAGAAACTTCTTGAAAAATTGACCAAAGTATTTATAAACTGTTTTTTTCCCTTTCTCCTCCCTCCACTTTCTTTCCATCGTAATTAACACGATTCTTAATCCTATTTCGAAAATGAGACAGTTTCTGATCCAGATAGATCCAGATAGTGCAATTTCACGATCCCTTTCTTTATTTCTTTCTCTTTCTTTATTTCTCCCTTTCTTTACTTTCTCTCTCTCTCTCTCTCTCTCTCTCTCTCTCTCTCTCTCTCTCTCTCTCTCTCTCTCTCTCTCTCTCTCTCTCTCTCTCTCTCTCTCTCTCTCTCTCTCTCTCTCATACACACATACACACACAGTACTAATTTATCATAAACTCCTTCAAAAATTAAACACAATATGAGCAAAATAGAAGGTGTATATTCACAATTACTAATTTTGGCTTTAAATTCTTCCGGATAATGAACATTTATAAAGCACTAAAATTTAATAACAAAACCTACGAGTAATACTAAAATAAAGTTTACAAGAAATTGACTACTGCTTATTAATAATATATTTTTGTATATCCATATGTTCACAATTCTAAGTTTAATTATCAAGTTTCTTTTCTAAGTTTCATTCCTAAGTTCCAATTCTAAGTATAATTCTTAAACTTCATACAGCATAAACATCACTTTCTTCTAGTCACTCTAAGACAAATCTGATCACATATTGGAGTTAACGGATTGAAATAATAAGGATGAAAAACACAGCATCATGGCAGCGGCACCCATAGACTCAGTTAGAGTGCGGGTCTAATGCATCTTTATAGTGAATTGAGTATAATTTTGCCCGTCTGAAGGAAGGCATTTCTCACCCAAATTGGCTTAAAAATGAAAAATGGCAGTAATAACGGAGAGAGAGAGAGAGAGAGAGAGAGAGAGAGAGAGAGAGAGAGAGAGAGAGAGAGAGAGAGAGAGAGAGAGAGAGAGAGAGAGAGAGAGTTGATAATAGTGAATATATCTTTATAATTCACTGTTTCTCTTCTTGTTCTTTGTTCTCTGTTCTTTTTTCTTCATTTTCCTCTTCTATTCCCTCAAACATTATATAATTTTCTTCTTTTAATTGAATTGCCATACTGTGAGAGACGATAGATTGTTGTTGGTGTTGTTGTTGTTGTTGTTGTTGTTGATGGTGATGGTGTGGTGTGGTGGTGGTGGTGGTGGTGGTGGGGTGGTGGTGAAGACAAAGTCGAGTCCAAATTTTTTTAGTTTTTTTTTTTCCCTCTTTTTTTCCGGTCGACTAATAACCAAAAGTGAAGTCAAAGGGAAAAAAAATGTGTTGAATGCCGGAGTTTTTCTAATTTTTTTTTTTTTTTTTTAGTAAATGTTTGTTTCGTGAAATGTGTGGGCGTGATGCATGCAGTTCTGGGTCATCATCATTATCATCATCATCCCCAACATCACCATATAATAATCAGATAATGTAGCAGATGAAAGCAGAGGAGGAGAAGGAGGAGGAGGAGAAGGAGGAGGAGGAGAAGGAGGAGGGAAGAGGAGGAGAATGAATGAGGTGAGGAAGGAAGGGAAAACAAGAATAAGGAAGAAGAAAAGTAGAGAAAGAAAGAATACAAGATAAAGAGAACCACAACACCACAAAAAAAAGGAATGAAAAGACAAAAAAAACACAAATTTCTTAAACAAACCAAAATAAGAAGAAAAAAAATAGAAAAGAGGAAAGTATAAGCGAAAAGAGAAAAAGAAAGAAAAAAAAGAGAGTAATCCCTTGAACACACACGCCTCTACACACGCCAACAAGAGGGTAGGGGTGGTTGCTTCTCTTAATGACACAATTAAAACTTCAGGGCGAACAAGTACAAAGTTTAAATCAGTGGCGCGGGGGATGAAAAGAGACACTAAATTATTTCCTCCACCAAACGGAAGAGGCCGGCCTAGGGGACGCCGGTGTGGGGTGGCGCGTCTTTATAGAAAATGGAACGCGGTGTAGACAATAACAAAAACATAGAAAATTGAGACAGAACTACAATAAAAAGGAAAATCTTCAAAAATAAAACAGAAGTGAAGAAGAAAAAATCAACATCACTACTTAGCAATATAAAACGCAACTCAC
>JAXIVD010011513.1:10000-11217 GCA_036785275.1 Cancer borealis
CAACCACTAACCTAACCTAACCCACCACCACCACCACCACCACCACCACCACTCAAGAGAGGTAAACACGCCCGTTGTGAGAGAATGAATCGAGATAATTACATTACAAGAGTGAGAAAGATAGAGAAAGAGTGAGAAAAATAACAGAGAAAGAAACAATACTACAGAAAATGATGTGTTAATTAATACAATAGATGTCATTAGCGTTATCATTATTATCATCATTATTAAGTTTCTCTCTTCTAACTATCCATCTATCTTTAACTGTGACTTTTTTTTCTCCTTCTTCTTTTCACTAATTGGATCTCTTGGCGTTAAAACAGAGGGACAAATTTACATATTTAACGGACCAGTTCATTTCAATAAACATTTCCATTTGCTCGTCTAGTTGAGGAGGCAGAAAGTAAGTGAAAAAATGTAGAGTAAATAAAGCAAGGGATCTGATCTAAGAGGAAGTGAGGGAAGGGAGGGAAGGGAGGGAGGGAGGGAAGGAGGGAAGGGAGGGAAGGACTGAGAGTGATATGTGGGAGGTAAAGGAGAAAGGAAGGCAAGGTAGGCGAGGGAAAAGGCTTGAAATATGGAAGATGGAGCGAGCTTGGAGAGAGAGAGAGGGAGAGAGAGAAAAAAGAGAGAGAAAGAGAGTAGCTTCCCCATCCTTCCTCCCTTCCACCTGGCTGGCACAAAGTTGAATTAGAATATATAAAAAAAGTGTGTTTCCATCATACATTTTATTCTGTAGCGTTGAAGTGGGCGCGTGTTAATTTGATTTGCATTCTAGTGGTTTTATTCGTGGTGATCAAGAGTGACTGGGGCAGAAAGTGGACTAAATCAGAGTATTGGAAGTCCTTGATCCTTTACTCTCTCTCTCTCTCTCTCTCTCTCTCTCTCTCTCTCTCTCTCTCTCTCTCTCTCTCTCTCTCTCTCTCTCTCTCTCTCTCTCTCTCTCTCTCTCTATTAAAAAATGTATTATATGTATATGGTGTTATTTTCTATATTTGCATTATCATCTTTTCTTTTTTTAGAGTGAGTCAAAGGTGTGAAATCTAACACTGGTTTGCTTTCATCCAAACTTGTATTTTTTTTCTTCTTTTCTTACTTTGTTATATACATTTTTTTTTATTATGGCTTGTGTGTGAAAAACCAAAAATTTCAAAAAAGTATATATGTGTCGAGTATTTTTTTACATGCTATATATTCCTTTATCATTTTTATATTAT
>JAXIVD010011514.1:7500-11215 GCA_036785275.1 Cancer borealis
ATAGATAGGCAAAGTAGGTAGCGGTAGTGTTTGTTATTGTTGTTGTTGTTGGTGTTGTTGTTGTTCCTTTTATAACTGTCCTCCTCCTCCTCCTCCTCCTCCTCCTCCTCCTCCTCCTCCTCCTCCTCCTCCTCCTCCTCCTTCTCCTCCTCTCTCCTCCTCCTCCTCCTCCTCTTGATGGTGTGAACTTCAGTCTTGTATAATGACACAGTCGACAAGGAAGGACCAGTAAGAGTATTGCTGGTTGTAATCCTCCTTATTTTCCTTGATATGAGCAAATAAGTTATTCCTGTTTTTATAGTATCTCCTCCTCCTCCTCCTCCTCCTCCTCCTCCTCCTCCTCCTCCTCCTCCTCCTCCTCCTCCTCCTCCTCCTCCTCCTCCTTTTCGTCCTCCTCCTGCTATATTCTTTTTTTTCCATTTCTTTTGTAAGTTCATCATTGCCAGTCATTTATGCATTAAGTCATATGGTATCTCCTGGTGTGTGTGTGTGTGTGTGTGTGTGTGTGTGTGTGTGTTGTGTGTGTGTGTGTGTGTGTGTGTGTGTGTGTGTGAGAGAGAGATACAGACAGACAGATAGTGACAAACAAACAGACAGACAGACAGACAATGATCCTTGCCTAACCATCCACTGTCAAACATAGCCACCTTGCATAATAATTCATGTAAAGAGCGCCTTCACATCACTAGTGAGCCTATTGTCGCCCCCAGGAGCGGCGCCAATCCCTCCTGACACCGCCGCGTGACGCCACATACTCCTCCTGGCTCGCTGCGGAAGATGAACGCGTTTAAAGGTGTCGAAATAACTAGTGATAGGACATATTTCTTTCATGACGACGCATTGAGAGTGTGTGGTGTCCTGTAACTTCACTTAATGCGGGGCTCGTGCGTGCATCTCGTTTTCTTCTCTCCTTAATCTCTTAGTCTTGTATTTCATGATGTAAGTAGTCTTCTTACATTTTTTAGGGTATGAGAATTCTTCCAGTAGTTTAAACTGAAAACACCTCCGTTGTGGTGTAGCTCGTTGTGGTATTAGGATCACTTTCAATAGTGTTGCAGCTTCATTCACTCTTTGTGTAGATGCATCATAAAAGAATTCATAATGTAGCACTGAATGTGTTACTCCCTCGAACCTAACCAGAAGGTACAAACATCGGTGGAACAGCTCCCAGCGGCACACCACCACTTGCGTTCCAACTTTATCAATCCAGATTGAAGTCAATTTCTGACCCAGACACGTGGAGGAAACTCACCAGAAAGTCACAGAAATAGAATATATAAAAATAGAAATGAAAAATCAAATAAGAATAAGTTTAAATTCATATCTGACGGTGAAAAGAGCTGCGAGTTTAGCGGTAAAATAAAATTGTGATCACATAATTCCTTGACGACAGACAGGCAACACGAGCATCCCCAGGGAAGGAATAAGATGATAAGACGGAGGTAAAATTGCAGTAATTAAAATAAACTAAAGATGGCTTATGACGCATCCTCAATACATCTTATAAAGGGAAATGGAAAACATGAAAACCAAGGAAAGAAAGGATACGTAGGAACCAAAGGAACGTTAATATTGGAGGAGAGAGAGAGAGAGAGAGAGAGGAGAGAGAGAGAGAGAGAGAGAGAGAGAGAGAGAGAGAGAGAGAGAGAGAGACACAGAGACAGAGACACAGAGACAGAGACACACACACAGGAGAGAGAGAGAGAGAGAGAGAGAGAGAGAGAGAGAGAGAGAGAGAGAGAGAGAGAGAGAGAGAGAGAGAGAGAGAGAGAGAGAGAGAGAGAGAGAGAGAGAGAGAGAGAGAGAGAGAGAGAGAGATCATAAATTCCTCACCAGTTTTGTAGCAACACTAGACTCAGATGACAATATTTCATGATTAGCAAGACAACTTTAACACGCAAGTCTCAGGTTACCTCGCAGTGCTGTCACTTACATAAAGACTTAGGGACAGCCTCTAATTGTTTCCCACTCACTTTAATAGACTGTGTATTCTTCTTTCCCTCTTTTCTTTCTATTTTTCTTTCTTTCATTCGTTCGCTCATCATTTCTTTCTTCTCTCGTTATTTCCTTCCTGCCTTCCTTCCCTTTTTTCTTTTTTACTTTAATTCTTTCCTTCCTTTCTTTGTTCTTCCTTCTTTCATCTATTCTTTATATTGTCATCACGTTCATGCCTTTGTTTGTCTCTTCGACTATTTAGTGTCAATATCCCTCTCCTATTCCCTTTATATGCTTCCAGATTGTCTAGTTAATTCAGTTAAAAGACTATAAAGTAAGGCCTTGAGGGTATTGAAGGCGACTCTTGACCTCTTTGTGTATCAAGAACAAAAGAGGAAGAGGAAAGTATCTCGCTCTCTTTGAAAATACACTTGATTGTTAGGAATTAAATGTGGGAATATATATATTTTTCGTCTAAACTTATTTTTTATTTTTTTATTTATACAGATTAACAGAGAGAGAGAGAGAGAGAGAGAGAGAGAGAGAGAGAGAGAGAGAGAGAGAGAGAGAGAGAGAGAAGAGAGAGAGAGAGAGAGAGCAGCTTACTTTGAAACTTTAAATTAATGAAAAGGAAATGCAATCCGTGTGCCTTTGTTCTTCTCCAATTAGTCTATTTACGCATAACAATTTGTTTTCTTTTGTTTGTGTTGAAATCTATTTTTAAAAAAAAAGCACAGTAAAAAAACAGAAACACTATTGTCGGTTGAGAATGGAAAGATATATATATATATATATATATATATATATATATATATATATATATATATATATATATATATATATATATATATATATATATATATATATATAAATAGAAAATGCTTTACAAAAATGGCTAAACAGAAAATTTGATGGAAACATAAAAACAAAGAAAAGCAAAACAAAACAAAACAAAACAAACTATAGTCTAGGATGGAAGAATGGACGAGTTTGGGTCAAGTCTGATGTTGTTTTTATCCTCGCTGGCTAACTGCTATAACAAATTGGGTTATTATAGCAGGTAACCGCATTATGGGCCTAGACGCCACCTCATTATTTTGTTTATCTTTTATCTCTCTCTCTCTCTCTCTCTCTCTCTCTCTCTCTCTCTCTCTCTCTCTCTCTCTCTCTCTCTCTCTCTCTCTCTCTCTCTCTCTCCTTCCCTTTCTCTCTGTTCCTTGTATTCGGGTGTTACCCTCGCCAATAAAGGCAAGGCTTTCGTCTACATTTCGATGAACCTGCCTTCCTACATATTGCTCTCGTGTAGTAACAGAAACATTCCTTGATCATATTCCTTGTAGTCTACTGAATGAAACACACACACACACACACACACACACACACACACACACACACACACACACACACACACACACACACACACACACACACACACACACACACACAGAAGGTTACAGGGTCCTCACTTGACGCTTCTTTTTGTCTATATGATGAAGTGAAATATTCTGGTGTGTGAGTCAAGGATTAAATACCAACACTGAGAGTCACTAGGCGAGGCTCCATGTCGTCTGAGAGTGGTGCTGAGGTTGTGGTGTTATGTCACGTTCACTCACTGTTACACACTCCATTCTAAACTAATGGTTATGATGCATGTGTGTGAAGCAGTGCAATCTTATCTTATTTAATGATTTTACTTTAATGTAATTGTCTCTTGATTTAACGAAGGAAGTGGTTCTATACTAATTTTCCTTTCCTTGCTTTTCCGCTGCTTGCTGAAAAC
>JAXIVD010011515.1:5000-7500 GCA_036785275.1 Cancer borealis
AAGTCATCAGTTGATTTGAAGTGAATACATAAACTAATATTACAGGAAAAGTTATCACAACACAGCTTTAGGCCACCCTTGTTGTTCTTGAATAATTCCATGGTTGAATATAACAAAAGAAGTGCAGCCCTGCCATGTATACCAGCCTATATGACCTCATTCGACCTGTCAAACCACTGGTTGTCCCGCCATCCTCTCACCTAACTGGCTTCATCTCACTCAACCTCACTACTGTTACTTCTGTACTAGGTGGAAAGCAACAAAAAAAAAAAGTGTTCAACATGATTGATTGCTTTTTCCATACTTAAGCAAAATAATGTTAGCTGATTCAGTTGCTTACCTTGTGTATTATATAAGCAATCTAATGCAAGAGTAAACCAGTATTTTCACTCTTTCATCCCTTACACTGGTAAACTTTGGAACTCCCTTCCTTTGTTTGTTTTTCCACCCGCCTATGATTTCAATTCTTTCAAAAGAGGAGTGTCAAGACACCTTAAATGTTAACTGGACCTCCAACCCTTGCTTCTATTTCTCCTACTGCCCTCTTTACAGGGTCTGGCGACAAGTGGGATTTTTTTAACGTATTTTTGTTTTCCCTTAGCCGGTACCGTTTTAATGTAAAAAAAAAAAATAGATAGATGAATAAATAAACAATCATGGATAATAATTTCGTTCTTCCAGCTCAACAAATGGTCATATTGATCCTTGACTACAACTAATAGGGTCTGGCGACAAGCATGATCTTTTTTATGTAGTTTTGTTGTTCAGTACCCTTTCAATGTAAAATAATAATAAATAAATAAATGAATTTTCAATATCCTATTGAATCGTGCATTATTCATGTGCTGCTAAATTTATACCTGACTGGGGTTTAGTCCGTTTTTCGTATAAGGGATCGGGGTCTTGTCCGCTGGGGTTTTGTCCGCTGGGATTTTCTCCGTTGGAGTTTTGTCCGCTGGGATTTTCTCCGTTGAGATTTTGTCCGTTGGAGTTCTGTCCGGAAATCCTACAGACCACCTACACTACAAAACCAAAGTCCTCAAGGTAAGGGACCACCTTGATATGAGAGACACACAAACACTGTCTGCAGTCGCCATAAACCCACAATACCAGCTACACTACATGGCACACCACCTCCATACACCAAGAAACATCATAATAACATTTAGCACATATCACACACACATTCTAGCATCATTATCACCTTGTCTAAACCAGCTTCCAGACGCCTATTCATACCCAGATCACTCACTGTTCCACCCAGTCACTCAAGGACAACACTCAGTTGCCTGCACAGCCCCCAAACATCCATCCTTCTGAATCATCCCTTCACCGTGAAGACAGAGTCCACCTGGCCAGGCTGCAGTGTGAACACCATCCAGCTCTTCTAAGCTATCAGAAGAGCCTGGATGTGGGTCCATTACGGATGCCTGTCCAGATTGCAACACATCATCCCACACAATCAAACATATTACAGAACACTGCACTGCAAATAATCAGTATGCATCAACACAACATACACTCCATGTGGGAAAAACCCCGTCCAGGCCTCAGGAACAATAACAACAACAACATCACAGTCACATCATCACATCACCTGCCCCGTCTCACCACACCTGTCTGTCTGTCTGTCTGTCTGTCTGTCTTCATCTCCCTCCTCCAGCAGCATCATTATTCACCTTACTACCTGACACTTTAATTACCAGCCTCCTTACTGTATTATTAGTTTTTCTGTTGTTTTTGCAGTGTTACCAAATATGAACAGCAGACTCTCCTCTCCCAGCAGGTGAGTGGCTGGTCAGGTGTGTCCCGCGGCGCCAGTGGTGATGGAGGTGGTGAGTGTTGCTGTTGATGTGCATATGTAGTGTTGCTCTCTGATGGTGTATTTGTTTTGTGTTGCAATGTTTCAGAATAAGTTGCAGATTTGGTTGTGAAGATGTTTGCGTATGACTGTTTTGTGTGTTTTGTTATGCATATATACGCACACATTGAGGTGATAGTGTATTAGGAAAGTGTTTGCACATGTATGAGATGCAGATAACTTCCTTTATAAGCGATACAAGAATCTATTTGAATTTGTGAGAGATTCTTTACATGCTGTGACGGATCTAGAACGTTTTTTGTTTATCAGGGTGAGACGTCCGCGAAGTTGAGATTTATTATATTTAATTGCATTTTTTAGTGAATGTCCAATTGTTATTATTTTTTATTGAGGTTTGTGTGTGTTGGGGACGGTGGAGGATGTCGTCACTAAATCCAGTACTGTCAAGTGTTAATTGTTCGATGCCTTTGAATACACATATGTATACCTGTACTATGTGGGAGGGCAGGGAGGGGGAAGGGGAGGGAGGGGGAAGAGGTGGGCGGAGAAGGGGAAAGGGAGAGGAGGGAATGGGGATGAGGATTGGGAGGGGATGAGGGAGGAGGAGTTATCTGGTGCTATGGCGTCACCTTGGGTAGATTGTGTTCGTAAGATTGTGAGATAAATGGCTCGGGGAGA
>JAXIVD010011516.1:5000-11209 GCA_036785275.1 Cancer borealis
GAATTAAATAAGTACTACTTGTGATATAAGGATAATTATAGGATTGAAACATCACCCAGATGAAAGGACTGGCCGAGATGAGACACACACGTGAGACAGTTATGGAACACCAATATAAGTGTGATGGTGGCACAGGTTGGAAGGAGTGGAAACTTGTAGTGTTTTGTTCCTTTTCTTGTTTGTTCCAGCAGGTGTGTGTGATAACACTGATCTAAAGGCAACACCAACACTGTACACTACCTCCCAACACAACTACAAGTTCAACACTCATCAAAACAACAACACGTCATGGTTTATCGTACATACACGTGACACAATTTCCAACTTTGTTTGATAATCATGTAGCTTGAGTGCAAAATATAGATCATATATAAATCAAAGAATAAATTAAATTAGTCCCAAGCTGATTCATCCCATCAAGGTAGATGGAGTACTTAGTAATGGTTTGTCTTGCAATAGTTCTTGTTCTTTGTTCATTGATAGACTCAAAACATTCATGACATTTTCCCAGTCATTTTGAGAATACATAAAGGTGGTCAACATTTGTTCTAGCATAGTGAGTTGTATGTGCAGAATGAAGTGATCAGGTGAATGTGTCGTCGTTACCAGAATTAGTGAGCGTTGGCATTCAAACAGAACAATCACCACTGATTTGTGACACCAGAACAAGGAGAGTTGCATCACATCACAGTCCATGATGAGAGTGAGGCACACTGGCACTAGTCTGCTGCTAATCTGCACACAACACACACTCTGGCCTACATCACACTCCAATACTAAGTCCCACAGATGAGCCCGGCACCACTGGGGTCTGTATGCAGGCACCCTTAACCTTAATAAATGGACTCCTATTAAAATATTCATATCTGGATGTCAAGGATTATTTTTTACAGGTCCTTGTAATATAACTAATTTTCCCATAAGGTATGTTGTTGGTATAGCACATTTGTGGTATAAAACAGAGCGTTCATTTAATAATATGAGTGAAGTGTTGGCGATGGTACTCTACACACACACACTATTTATATTTCAGTCACTTGCGTTCATTACTGAGAGTATGAATCAGTCATTTCTGTTTCAATCTGAGGAATTAATACAACATTAAAAATAAGATGACATCACCTCGGCTTCAAGTTTATCACTGTTGACCAGACATTCATCTCCCTTTACTTTCTCTTATCAACGTTATCCTCAAGTTGGTAATGAGATTGATCACCATTCCTTGTAAGACCATTCCAACATCATTGAAACTATTGAAAAACTCAGCATTATTTTAAGATATCCATCACTCACACACACACACATACACATACACACACACACACACACACACACACACACACTTTCATTCCCTCCCACGAAAACCTGGCTATTTATGACATTAATCCCTAGGGTCCAGGTGACAAATATATCCATCATAGTTACTTTTTAGCTAAATAGGGCTACCTGGAGGGGGATTTTGCTACACAGCGGGGTAGTGTGTGCTATCATCCCACGTTCCTCTCACCTTTCAGTTCCTGCTTGACCCTAAAAACGGCTGATTCATGTGAACCAGCCACCCAGTGCACCAGCCCTAACTTCAACACCACACTCCAGCCCTCAGCGCTCACCATGGCCTCCTTAACCCATGGAGTGTGCAATTATGAGCCCAAAATTAACATGTCTTTTTAACTTTTTTTTCAACGTGGAAGTGAAGATATCATGTCTGGGCATTGTCTAGTGGTAAGAAAATAATTCTTCTTTCATTCATTTGTTTGTAATAACGTACATAAAGGCGAATGTGAGGGTGCGGCTGGGTAGTGACTCAACCTTGGGATGGTGGTGGACTGTAGGGAAGGTATGGAGGGGTTTTATGAGACTAAATATTATCATTATGTGCTATTTTGATGTGAATATATACGATGTACGTATTGCAAATTATACATATTACATCATCAATGAATGCCTGAAAACAATCAGCTTCCCAGCATTGTCATGACCAGGCCAGTCATCTGTCACTCCTAATCTGCAATTATCAAAATTATGAATGTCTGGCTCAAAATGATGCCCATCAGTCCACACCAAGGGAGGGAGTGTTGCATCACGTGGCACCGATGCTGCTTCTGCCTGCTCCTCACCCTCCAACTCCTTCTCACTCACTTGTGTTCCCTCCTCACTGGAATCATCTCCAAGGCCTGCGCTTTCATTGTCCACACATTCATCCTTACTATCATCTTCAGACACTGATCACAACTCATCATCATCAAAAAGCAAAGGTAGGGATTTTGAAGAAGTCAGGTTAGGTGTGGGAGGCTTTGGCCGTGAGTCAGGCGGTGGTGGTGGTGGTGGTGGTGGTGACGAAGCGATTGTCACCTACGTCTTTTTTTGTTTGCTCACTCTCCTTCTATGCGTTATTTGTGTTGGTGATTGAGGTTCGTCCACTCTTTCATCTTCACTGGAATCATTCACAATTAGTATACGCTTTACAAAAAATACGTTTTTTTTACGTAATACTTCCAGGGCTGCGCGTACACACAGGTACAATAGTGTGCAATGGTGCATTTCCCTCCGTCCTATCCTGAGGATAACTGTTTGGATTAAGTGATGCCGGCCGGGTGAAAATTAGTCAATGGGCATCCCAGTACATACCTACACTGCCTATTCGTCTGTACAAGCACGCGAATTTTTAAAAATAAATTATTGAAGTTCCTACAGCCTGAACTGTGGCTCGCACGCTACAGCTTAACACAACCCGGGTTCTCACTGTAACAGAGGTTCCAAGCATTTTATCACACGGTTATATATCGAGAGGTGGCGGATACAAAGCCACAGCCGCTCAGCACACACAAACAATCACAATCACCTCTCCCCAACGCCCTGACAGTATCTCCTTCAACTCGTCATAGCTCTATAACTATACCTCGTAGAGACATTGGGATGGTACCACTGGAAAGGAGAAGAGTTGAAGGCAAGTAATAAACAGTTCCTATGTCAGTACAATATATAGGTTGAGAGTGAAGGCTGTGTGAAAACAGTCAAAATCGAGCAAAATCAGCGTTTAGAAAGTGAAGTGCTGGGTGCAACGTGCCCCGACTGGAGGGATTAAATAACAAAGTGTAAACAACCCGTATCTAGCATATCCACACACACACACACACACACACACACACACACACACACACACACACACACACACACACACACACACATACTTACGTGGGTCTGGGGGGAGGTGGTTGTAGGGGTTAAGACTGTGGTGGTGGTGGTCATCGCGGTGGAAGGAGGAAGCAAGGGAATTAATCTGTGCCGTGAGAACACTGAACTCAGCGGAACGAGAGGCTGTGTCCCCTGGTGGTGGTGGTGGTGGTGGTGGTGGTGGTGGTGGTGGTGGTGGTGGTGGTGGTGGTATCATTATCACCATCACCATCATCATCATCATCAGCAGTAGTAGCAGCAGCAGCAGCAGCAGCAAAAATACAAGCACTTAGGTGAGTTACTAGGTAGTAGTGGTGGTGGTGGTGGTGGTGGTGGTGGTAAGAGAGAGAGAGAGAGAGAGAGAGAGAGAGAGAGAGAGAGAGAGAGAGAGAGAGAGAGAGAGAGAGAGAGAGAGAGAGAGAGAGAGAGAGATAATAAGTCAGGAGAGATATGACAAATAACAAACAAACAAACAAACAAACAAACAGGTTACACAAAAAAGAACAAGGCAAGCAAGCAAAATAAACAAAAAACGAAATACATCATGAATACAGAAAATAATATATATTCTTTGCAAAAAAAAAAAAAAATTGTACAACAGTGAGGAGATGGAAGTGACAGGTGGTACAAGTGGCCTCTGTTCTATCATTGTTCTGCCCTGTTATGTCATTGTTCTGCCATTGTTCTGCCCTGTTCTGTCATTGTTCTGCCCTGTTATGTCATTGTTCTGCCCTGTTCTGTCATTGTTCTGCCTCTGTTCTGCCATTGTTCTGCCTCTGTTCTGTCATTGTTCTGCCTTTGTTCTGCCATTGTTCTGCCCTGTTCTATCATTGTTCTGCCCTGTTCTGTCATTGTTCTGCCCTGTTAAGTCATTGTTCTGCCCTGTTCTGTCATTGTTCTGCCTCTGTTTTGTCATTGTTCTGCCCTGTTCTGTCATTGTTCTGCTTCTGTTCTGTCATTGTTCTGCCCTGTTCTGTCATTGTTCTGCCCTGTTCTGTCATTGTTCTGCCCTGTTCTGTCATTGTTCTGCCTCTGTTCTGCCCTGTTCTGCCTCTGTTCTATCATTGTTCTGCCCTGTTATGTCATTGTTCTGCCCTGTTCTGTCATTGTTCTGCCCTGTTCTGTCATTGTTCTGCCCTGTTCTGTCATTGTTCTGCCTCTGTTCTGCCCTGTTCTGCCTCTGTTCTATCATTGTTCTGCCCTGTTATGTCATTGTTCTGCCCTGTTCTGTCATTGTTCTGCCCTGTTCTGTTATTGTTCTGCCCTGTTATGTCATTGTTCTGCCCTGTTCTGTCATTGTTCTGCCCTGTTCTGTCATTGTTCTGCCCTGTTCTGTCATTGTTCTGCCTCTGTTCTGTCCTGTTTGTCATTGTTCTGCCTCTGTTCTGCCCTGTTATGTCATTGTTCTGCCCTGTTCTGTCATTGTTCTGCCTCTGTTCTGCCATTGTTCTGCCCTGTTATGTCATTGTTCTGCCCTGTTATGTTATTGTTCTGCCTCTGTTCTGTCATTGTTTTGCCTCTGTTCTGCCCTGTTATGTCATTGTTCTGCCCTGTTATGTCATTGTTCTACCCTGTTATGTCAGTTCTGCCTCTGTTCTGCCATTGTTCTGCCCTGTTATGTCATTGTTCTGCCCTATTATGTCATTGTTCTGCCCTATTCTGTCATTGTTCTGCCCTGTTATGTCATTGTTCTGCCCTGTTCTGCCATTGTTCTGCCCTGTTCTGTCATTGTTCTGCCCTGTTATGTCATTGTTCTGCCCTGTTGTCATTGTTCTGCCCTGTTCTGTCATTGTTCTGCCCTGTTATGTCATTGTTCTGCCCTGTTCTGCCATTGTTCTGCCCTGTTCTGTCATTGTTCTGCCTTGTTCTGTCATTGTTGTGCCCTGTTCTGCCATTGTTCTGCCCTGTTATGTCATTGTTCTGCCCTGTTCTGTCATTGTTCTGCCCTGTTCTGTCATTGTTCTGCCCTGTTCTGCCATTGTTCTGCCCTGTTCTGTCATTGTTCTGCCCTGTTATGTCATTGTTCTGCCCTGTTATGTCATTGTTCTAACATTGTTCTGCCACTGTTGTGTGTGTGTATGTATGTATTCACTGTCACAGTCTGCTGCTGGCCTCTCTCGAGACAGCCGGCCGTCCCCCTATGGAAAGAGCTCAGAGCTCATAGTGACCAATCTTTGGGTTGGACCGAGACCACTCACACACAACACACCGGGACAACGAGGTCACAACCCCTCGACTTACATCCCGTACCTACTCACTGCTAGGTGAACAGAGGCTACATGTGTGTGTGTGTGTGTGTACCTACTCACTGCTAGGTGAACAGAGGCTACATGTGTGTGTGTGTGTGTGTGTGTGTGTGTGTGTGTACCTACTCACTGTTAGGTGAACAGAGGCTACACGTGAAAGGAGACACACCCAAATTATCTCCGTCCGCCCAGGGGATCGGTTGTGAACCGAGTGCGCTAACCACTACGCTAGCGGTGTGTGTGTGTGTGTGTGTGTGTGTTTTTTAAGGCTCAACACCATTAGACTCAGCAACACCATTAGACTCAGGAGTGATTACAGAACTCAAGTCCATTTGTCTAAGTTCCATACAACTAAATATATAGACGCCATGAACAGTTTAAGTGAATGAATATATAGACGCCATGAGCAGCATAAGTGAATGAATGTATAGACGCCATGAGCAGTATAAGTGAATGAATATATAGACGCCATGAGCAGTATAAGTGAATGAATATATAGACGCCATGACCAGTATAAGTGAATGAATAGGTGTACATACAGTGTTTATAGAACCACCTTTCAATCTATCATTGTGTATTTTGATAGTCACTGTTGAAATTAACCATCTCGTTATAGCTGTGTGTGTGTGTGTGTGTGTGTGTGTGTGTGTGTGTGTGTGTGTGTACCGACCCATTCATCTACATCCACCTGGGTGAACACATACACAGTCATAACAACATAACAAATAAGGAAGGTACAAGTTATTCCCATATCTTTCTTGTAATATATTTAATTAAGAAGAACATAAG
>JAXIVD010011518.1:0-5000 GCA_036785275.1 Cancer borealis
ATACGAGGACAAGAATACTCATCCTATACACACTCATGCACCGAAATGGCAAAGTGAAATATCATACTGTGAGTTATTCCCGTCCCAATATCTATCCATCCTCCCTCCACCTTCCTTCCACCCCGTCACCACCCACCCACCTCCACATTACCATCACCTGCATGCCTGCCTCCACCACCTGCTTTCATCATAGTTATATCCCCTCCTCCACTCCATCTTTTCTCTCCTTCTCCTCCACTTCCTTCACTATTTATTTCCTTCTCTACCCTCACCATCATTAAGTTATGTGTACCATTAACCTCATAACTCATCGTCCTCATTATATCCCTCACAAATCGCTGACACCCTGCGGAGCTCACCCAGTAACCAGCCCTCATCTCTCCCTCATTCTCGTCACCACCTTGGATCCGTTACATAAATGACTCCTGAATACCTAACGTGTGTGTGTTACGCGGCATTACTCCTCTATCGTTACGGCTGTTACCGCCTCCTGTAACGTAGTGATGGCTTATCTAATACACTGTAGAAGGAAGGAGTCACAGATGAAGGTTTAAATATCAGAGAGGTGTCCCAGTTTATATTATATTAAGTCTGTTTGTCTGTCTGTCTGTCTGTCAGCGATTTCTCAACCCAGTGTTAGGAAATGTAAGTAATCTTGAGGTTGAATATAACACGGAATGCTATTTTTTCTTCTTGTGTTATATTACGTCACATTAATCTGACGTGGAAATATTATACTAGATATATAAATAAACAATAAAAAAAAAAACTAAAATGAAAATAATGAAGTGTATTTCTGTTTTCTGTTGATGTTATATGTGTTATCTTTTTTAAATCATGTAAATTAATTAGACTTCCTGACGCTCTTAGCAATACACACACATATAACCATGACAACACACGTACCCTTTGTCATTATACCCTTTCACACCCTACCCTTTAACCCTTCTAGTAGCCGTGAGATGCATGAACCTGTGTCCCCTTAGCTTAGTAAAAAAAATGACACCCTTTTCTATTTCAGTCCCCCGTCCCCCTTCCTCACTGATATTTAATGGTGAACCTCTCTCTCTCTCCTCTCCCCTCGGCTCTCACTCACTCTCTCTACCTCATTCGACCTCTCTCCTCCTCCTCCCTCCTCTCCCTCTCCCTCTCTCCCCGTCATCTAGTAATACAGCCACACAGGGAATACGTAATTGCTTTGTCTCCTCTATTTGTATTCCTGGAAATGAAAATGTGACCCTTGGATGCTTATATTAACAGTACCTTTACCTGTGAGAGAGAGAGAGAGAGAGAGAGAGAGAGAGAGAGAGAGAGAGAGAGGAGAGAGAGAGAGAGAGAGAGAGAGAGAATATTAACACTATTTTATACCTCGGCATTGTAATTATTTTCCTATATGATAGCGTACAATGGGTTCTCAGTGCAATGTGGTGGTGGTGGTGGTGGTGGTGGTGGTGGTGGTGGTGGTGGTGGTGGTGGTGGTGGTGGTGGTGGTGGTGGTGGTGGTGGTGGTGGTGGTGGAAGATAAGCAGGTTTCCTAGGCGAGGGAAAGCAGGTGTTCACAATGCCAGTAATAAGGCTATTAATGGAACAGGTAAGGTTCATGTTTCCTCTTACCTGCTGCCTGCCTTTTCAGCCTCTGCCTCCTTCCTTCCATTGTTGTCATTATTATTATCATCATTATTATTATTATCATTTCTATCATTGTTGTTGTTCTATTCCGTTGGTTACTATTAGTCTGTCAACATTTATCATTGCAAATTGCTGTCAACATTCTCCTTCTCCTCCTCTTCCCCCTTTTCCTCCTCCTCCTCCTCCTCCTCCTCCTCATCATCATATACCACCACTCCACATCCTTCCCCTCCCCTCATCTCCCCTTCCACAGACTGTCTCTCCATCCCTCCATCCGTCAAAAACGTTTTAGTGCGCCATCGAAAAAATCAAAGACCAGCAGTGAGAGAAAACGGAGTCACTCAGAAAACGTGGAAATGCAGGAGACACTAAAACACACACACACGCACACGCACATGCACACGCACACACACACACACACACACACACACACACACACACACACACACACACACACACACTCTCTCTCTCTCTTTCTTCACTTGCATCTTTACACTACAAAAGGCTGCACAGTTTTTTTAATGAAGCAGACAAACAAAAAGACAGACAGCTAGACAGATATCCCTTTCTAAACAAAGCCTTACACACACACACACACACACACACACACACACACACACACACACACACACACACACACACAGAATACCAGGTACTAGGATAGGGAGGAGAAAGGGGAAAGATAAAGAAAGATACAAGGTAGTGTTAGTGTTAGTGTTAGTGGTGGTGGTGGTGGTGGTGGTGGTGGTGGTGGTGGTGGTGGTGGTGGTGGTGGTGGTGGTGGTGGTGGTGGTGGTGGTGGTCAGATTCAAGATAATCCTTGGCCTTTCTTAATATTTTTCTCTCCCTCCTCTCCTTATCGGTGGTCCTGTGGCGCCCTACGAGGCATCCACGGCTATCGGTGCTGTTATCGGGAGAGCGAGGGAGGCGGAGAGAGAGAGAAGGAGAAAGGGAAGGGGAGAGAGAGGGAAGGGGAGAGAGGGAAGGAGAGAGAGAGAGAGTAGGTGTTAGCGCTGGGAACAGACAGGAGAGAAAAAGTAGATTAAAAAAATACCTTGAAAAGTAGGAGAAAGCTGTTTAGAGAGAGAGAGAGAGAGAGAGAGAGAGAGAGAGAGAGAGAGAGAGAGAGAGAGAGAGAGAGAGAGAGAGAGAGAGAGAGAGAGAGAGAGAGAGAGAGAGAATCAGGAAACACAGCATCAATACAAAAAAGGTGAGGTACAGTACATCATGAGAGGTCAAAAATGATAGGAAGTAAAAAATACACATAAAAACAAACAATTATTGAGAGGAGCGTCAGATGGTGGTGGTGGTGATAATGGTGGTGGTAGTGGTGGTGGTGGTGATAATGGTGGTGGTAGTGGTGGTGGTGGTGGTGGTGGTGGTGGTGGTGGTGGTGGTAGAAGTAATAATATACATAGCACTTCCTGTTCATCTACTAAGTACACAAGGAGAGTAAAAAAGAACAAGGCACTTAGAAAATATTGTACGACGAATGGCAAGGAGGAAGAGGAGAAGGAGGAGGAGGAGGAGGAGGAGGAGGAGGAGGAGGAGGAGGAGGAGGAGGAGGAGGAGGAGGAGGAGGAGGAGGAGGATACGAGTGTTGCAAGAGCGAGTGTTGCAATGGTAAACGATGGGAAAAACCTGGACAAAAGCGTCTTCAGCAAGGTTTCCAGGATGCTGCTGGAAGGTGGAGGGAGGTGGAGGGAGGTGGAGGGAGAAGGAGAGGTGGAGCGAGGTAACCACACGTCACCATCACCTTCAAAGGGCAGTGGAGGCGACAAGAACCCAAGCAACGACCTTAGAACCACCAAGAACCAAGGACAGATGATGAACCCCGAACCATCAACACAGGAATTAAGAATTATAGGACAGTAGAACCACAAAGGAACACAAAGGAAGAACAAACAGCAGTATAGATTTATCCCTAACGAGGCTATTTGTAGTTAAGACAAAGAAATATTGGTACGTAACTTTGTAACTATTAAAAGTATCGAGTTTTAGTGATTTATAAAGTTTTTTTTTCTTTTTTCTTTTGTTTCCATTTTCAGTCGCCATTTAAATAAGTGAAATAACATCGTAGGAGATCTACAAAATATATATACAACCTTATGTTTTACCGTCTCATTTCCACCTTGTTACTCTCACACACACACCTGTCCCCGTGACTCATTAGCTGGTGGGCGTTACGATACACCTGGTAATCACCTTCACACACACACACACACACACACACACACACACACACACACACACACACACACACACACACACACACACACCTGCAGGTTTTCTATGTAGGTCATCGGTTCTTTGGGTTTGTTTATTAATGTTCTTAATTTCAGACTTGCAACTAAACTATTTTTCAAGGTAAATGATGTCAATTATATCACTATCTTATTTTTTTTTGCTTAACACTTTTGAGTCAACGTTGATTCGGAAAGATTAAAAAAAAATGCAAATAAGTAAATAAATATGAGTCTCAACAATTTTCTACAATGCGTCAATAATCTTTAATTTTACATTCAAACATCAAACTGCTTTACGAGAAAAACAAATGCATCGCATATACAAAAAATAAACACATTTTCGCATTTAAAACAAACACAATAACTTTCATCCTGACAATCCATAATCAATTTTTTTTTTCAACACAACTAATAAATAAAACAAGAAAAAAAAAACGAGAGAATCAACACAACACCAGAACACTCACCCACAACACCACAACACCTGGCGGCGAGTCCTTGCAACATGTGGTCTTACCTGAAAAAAAATAAGAATTCACACATTAGCAACAGATGATTCCGAGGCCCCACCTGCCTTACCTGAGTGTGGCACAGAGGGGACACGTGTTATAGTTACCTGTCAACACCTGTCATTTCAGGTTAATTAGGTTTCTATCTATAAAGTTGAATGTAATGTTATTTTTTATTCATAAAGAAAAATAAATAGTATACAAGTATGATATAAATACATTGATATACAAAGCAATGTATAGATGAATACCTCACACACACTCACACACACACACACACACACACACACACACACACACGTACACACACATACCCTAACGGTACACACAAGGTCACACACAGTCTATGCGGGTCCTGTACACCCCTCATATGACTCACAATAAAATAGGTACACACGGAATGAAAGGTTGTGTACGTATTTATATATGAACGTAGAAATTAAAGCCAAATGTTTCATCATAATAATAATATACTACTTTGGCTTGTTATCTACAAGGAAAAAGTATCTACACCGTACAAGTTTTATTTTGGAATGATATCTACATAGTAAAACATATATCATATATATAACCTAACCTAACCTCTAGATCGCATACCAAAGTAGACGTTCGTTCT
>JAXIVD010011519.1:5000-11207 GCA_036785275.1 Cancer borealis
CAGGAGTTTTATAAACTTTAATTTTATCAAGTACTTTAGTTTTTGCATCCTCAGTAAAGTCACAATTACTTAAAAGAATTAAATTAGGTTGAACTGTTATTATGTCTTGGATTTCATAGGTGTTTTCAAAGGTAAACACGGGTGTAAAGTAATCATATCATGCTTTGGCTATTTATAATTCTTTATTTATTACTTTACCTTTTTCTAGGCGAAGTTGGCCAATAATTGTTGTAGTAACATTTTATTTTATTATGAACGTAGCTGTAAAATGCTTTGGGGTTGGATTTTGTTTTACATGCAATAGATGTTTTGAGATCTTTCTTGCTTTATCGAAGCATCTATTTGCATCTAAGTCTTTCGTTTCCTTGTCTTTTTCGTTTTGTGATCATAAATATTTACTGTTTGCGCGTTTTTTCGTGCAATAATCTTGACTCAATTTGCCTATTGTTTACGTTAATGTCTTTTACAAACTAGAATGCATAATTGAACGACCCCATCAAGAATTCGACTACTACTTGATTATGTTTTGCAATTCTGTTCACCAGCACTCCATTGAGTTAAAACAGGTATGCTTGAGTGGCCAAGGAAAATTGTTAACCCAACAAGGCCTTGAAACCAAGGGGGCTGGTAAATCGGTGTAAAATGCAGTTACCATTGCCACAATGTGATGAAAATAAAGTTACTTTTTATCACCACCAAATGTGTGATGAAATACACTTCAGTAATTAATCAAGGGGCAGTACCCTCTTGTTTTCTTTTATCAGTGGTCCTGAGTCAAAGAAAAAGAGAGCCCAACGACATTTTTAAGAGGAATAACAAGAACAATTGTTTTATCTGTCTGCTAATATGTGAAAAAGTTCCGATAGCACTGCATCCCAAAAAGAGGAGAGTAGGATGACCTAAAAACTAGGAATTTAACTAAAAGCTATACATTTCACAAGATTTCAGCACATAATTATGACTTAACCATGTAAAGATGGAAACTACTATTCAAAATGATGTTAATGATGTTAAGGTACACAACTGCTTCTATGTTTTAGAGTTTTGTTATTTCACTGCTGTCTGACTTACAGAAACTACATTAGTCATATATAACTTAAATTTGAGCTGTAGCTGAAAAATACGGTATATATTTATTGTTTGTTTTAGTAAATAATGTTCATTATATTGCAGGTGGCTGGCACAGTGGATGCACTTGGGGAAGAAGCGGGAGAAACAGACCTGCAACCAGGAGACCGAGTCATTGTGTATCCCTATGAAGGCCATCCCCCAGGGTGAGTCAATTCCTACTCTTCTCATGATGACTATCATGATCATGATCATGTTCATCATCATCAATATCATCATCATCATCATCATAACTTTTATTAACAGTCATTACTAGTTTACTGGAATATAAGGGCCTCTCGAAATAAAGATTGATCCTACACTAAAAATTATACATATTGGACACAACAGTGACCAAGGTTTTGATCGCTGACATCCTCCCTTCCTCCCACAGGTATGCTGAATACATAGCAGTGCCAGAGGTACAGTACCTGATCAAGGTGCCTGAGAACATGAGCCTTAGCACAGCCGCCATGCTGCCTTCAGGTGCACTGTGGGCCATGAACACTGTCTTCAGTGCTCACAATCACGTGGAGAAGGTTCTGGCAGAGAAGGGCGAAACAGGTAATTGTAAGGGGTCGTAGAAGGATTGATTGACTTTATTTATGTGGTAATAACAGTCACAGTGATGCACTCACCAAATTGTATTTACTCCTTTTCTGCATATATCCAATTATCCATACTATCTCTGGATATTCCACTCTTAAAACCTGACTTCTTAGAGTCATCAACTGACTCGCTTCCCTATTACTATTTATTTTAATTCTTCCTCACTCTATTCTACAACTAATCTAAGGAAAGACATATCTAGTACCTTCTCAAATACGTGACAAATCCCATGCATTTACCAACTATCATAATCTAAACACGGAACCATATATATTATTCAAGAAGGAGTAAGTATCGCTTTATGCTCGCAGATTAAACAAACTGTAGTTGCGGACTGTTGCAAAGAACTATAAAACCTTAACCTCAATGCTAAAAATGTCAGAGGAGATAGTATGAATGAAATATAGTGAGGACTAGATGTTAAAAAAAAAAATCAGTATCACAAGAAGAAATATTGCAATCTGCAATGAACAGAAGACTGAGTTGATGAAATTTCAAGCAAAGACATGTAAGAGTCTAAAACTAAATTCAATAAACGTATACATGAAAAAAGAACAATACAAGCTTAGTTAAAATCTTGCATAACACAATTAGGTATCTAATTGTATCATACATCCATCAATTAATCATTTTGTTTCTGCTTCCTAGCCTGACCTTTTCTGTCAGAGTCTGTAGTAAAACACATTTTCTCCATTTATTTTATATTGCTTTGCAGGTCAATGCAAGCTGCTGTTGGTGGGGACAGGTGGACTGGCTTTATGGGCTATGAGGATTGCCCGTTTCTACTGGCCGGAAAAGAGGGAACGCATCAATATCAATGTGGCATGTCTCCGAGATGAAGGAATATCCATCGCTCATGAGTACTTGAAGTGAGTCAAGTGCTGCTCTTTCCACTTTCTGTTTATTTATCTGTTATCTCTGGCTGCTCATAGGGAAATCATTTCCAAGGGAGTGGTCATTACAGGAAAATGGAGATAAATGGAGGATGTCTAAATGATCTTAGATTTACAATGGTATTGTTCTAATGAGCGAATCGGCAGACGTAATAAAGCAGATGATTTTGCAGGTGCACAGAGAAAAGCCAAAAGTGGGTTTAAAGATGAATATGAAGAAAACTAAGGTTATGTTCAACAACTACATACGAAACCATGAAGTTAAAATACCTGAAAAAATATTTAAATCTGTCCAAATGACATTTACTTAGGACCGGAAATTGGTGCATGAAAAAAAATCAAAAGAAGAATAGGGATGAGATGGAGTGCTTTTGGTAGACAACACAATGTTATGAAAAAATATTCTTCCGCTATCGTTGAAGAGAAAGGTAAATAATCAGTCTAACATATGGATCAGAAACCTGGAGTTTTACGAAAGCCCTGTAATAAAGACTTCAGAGTACCCAAAGGTGAATGGAGAGAATAATACTTGGCATGATATGGAGAAATAGGATGAGCGCATTATGAATTACAGAGCAGATCAAAATAGAAGGCATCTTCAGAACAATTAAAAGACAATAATATATGATAATAGGATAATAGATGCACTACTAGATTAACATAATGGCAACCCAGTAATGGTAAAAAAAAAAAAGGCAAGGCAGACAGTAAACTAGATGGAGAGATGATATATATATATATATATATATATATATATATATATATATATATATATATATATATATATATATATATATATATATATATATATATATTGAAATTTTCCTGGAGTGACCTGGAACAGACAGGCAGCTGACATAGGATTGGAGAAGACTAGGTCATCCCTAAGGGATAATAAAACAAGTGAGGTATGTGTATAAAAAAAATATAGTTAGATGATAATCTGTTTTTAGCATTACTTATTGTATTTTTACCTTTCTTTCATTCTTAGTTCTTTTATCTTCTTTAGTCTCATGCAGCTTCACAGTGTAAGCCATATATCTATCTGTGTATCAAACTGATATCCCTTTTAAAGGATGGTAGCCAATACTGGGCTGTTCCTTGTCTTTTCATAGGAAAGAATAGAGAAAACTTTCCATACCCCTCGTGTTGAACATTTTGTTATAGAATATGGTTGATAATTAGAATAATGCGTACTAGTTCTTGTTTCCCTTTTGTATTTAAATCCACACATCACTTTAAATTGAATAGATGACTCACGGTGACGACAATTTAATTATTTGTATATTATATCAAGGATCCACAATATCTTTATTGGAATAGGTGATTAACTAATCTTCCCAAAAATTCTTACAGTAATGTTCGCTTTAGAGGTGAGGAAATATAGACGACGTGATGGTGGGGATATTGTTTTGACAGCTTGTTATCATTGGACGATATAATACTTCTTACGCTACTTTGTGTATTTTAACTTATTCACAACTCTTTGCAAAGTACACAAAAATAACCATGAAAGTTTCCTAAGAGAAAATATGAGTAAACAGACGGTAGGTAAGAATGGTGGGAGCGAAGGTTTGCACGTTTATTTTGAGAGTGTGATGAGGAATCCGCTCACTCCTGGCTACCTCTAATATCTTCACTTCAGCAAAACACGTATAGTATAAATCCAAATTGAGTTTTATTTTTTGTTCATGTGATTTCATTAATACCATCATAAAGTCTCTTATTTGAAGAGAAAAAAAAATCAAAATGCAAATACCGTGAATTAATACTCCAAAATCGTAATTTCCAATAATAGGAGGTAGTTTTATACACAATATTTCCAACACCTCGTTCCATCCCTTTAGGTTGCCTTTTACAACCAGTAAGGAATAGGGTGGTCGTATTTTTGCAGCTCCCACCACAGGGTGTAGGTTATAAACAAACTACATACTATATTTTCCAGATTATAAACTTCCTAGCATTCACAATGAGTTTCATATAGTAATGTCTATTTCTTGTGCCTCAGGGTCAATGTAGTGCAATGGAATGAGGATCTGTATGAAGAGCAATTGGTGGAGCGCACTAAGGATGCTTGTGGAGGATATGTGGATATTGTCATTGACTTCAGTGCCACCTCCAGGTCCATCCGCCGTGCTCTCAAATGTCTGGCCCCTGTAAGTGAGACTTAATTTACTGAGCATATCAACCATACTTGTATTAATTCTACTGTGTTTGCTTTACACTTTATAGTTCCATCAGCTATAGGAACATACTAATATGATTTGCAGAAAATACAAGTCATGTTATCAAGATGGATGATGCATAAGAATTTTCCATTGTGTATTGGGCAAATATTATGATTACTTTTAGCTGGCTCCTTACAAATTAAGATATCTAGTCCTTCATTGGATAATGAGGGAATACAGGTTTATCTTCTTACCATGCTATTCATATGAGACTTTTATTTGTTGGGTGTTTAGGTTCATGTTAATGAGATAAAAAATACTGCAGATGTACTGTACATGTCTTGCTGTAAATGCGTACTACTGATCTGGATGCTGGATCTTGTAGATATTGCAAGTGCTGAAATATTTACTTTTATTTTTTTTATTTAAAGTTATGTGAAGTGCGTGTCACTATGCTAGACGAACAGACGAGATGCTTTCTTTAACTCCCAACACGAAGCATTGACTTGACCCAGCCACGAACTTTGTGGGTGTTCCCTTGGCCTCCTCTCCCTCGGGTTATCTCTTTCAAAAACAACCCAACAAGCTGAATCAGCTTTTGGGTAACGTGCCACATACCACAATCTGTCCGCTTGTAGTGTTGACTTTGAACAACTACTCAAAGTACTCAGCCCAACGAACCATCTGCTCATCCGCGTCTGATACGAAGCAACCATCTGCTATACGGATACCATTCACTCGAGATATAGACTTGGAGCGGAACTTCTTCATGGCTCGATGGGCAGGTTTGAGGTCATTAGCATTTAAATGATCCTCAACAGCTTCTGCGAGACTCCTGACATACCTCTCCTTGTCTTTCCTCAGAACTGAGATCACAGCTAGATTTAAAATAACTTTCATGCTCTTACTTTTATATAATCTTAATCTCTTTTACTGCATTTACATTTTTACTTATATTGTTATATGTGGAAGCTCATGTATCTAACGGTTAGATACATCGGTTAGATTCTAACCGATAACAATTCAGTTTTTAACTATCTTGTCTAAAGAATATTTTCTATTCAATTACAGTTAATCAACTGCCGATGAAGGTCACATTTTTAGATACTTGTAAAAGTGTTCAATCACAATTATTACATATAATGGAAGAACAAACTTATGATGAAATTTTTTGCAATGTGTGAACAAGGAATAGTGACAAAAGGCAAATTGCATTAATTGCAATTGGCTGCTATTCATCATCATTCGACCATACTCAATTCTACTCCAGCATTACCATGTGAAAGTTGGGATAGACTGAAATTCATAATTTACGAAGGGTAGCTACCTCTGGTTGAAACCTTTGTTTCTTAATATCTACTGGGTAGCAATGCTAATGGCATTCTCACAACCTCACATCTCGGATTATTTTAATTTGTGACAATACTACC
>JAXIVD010011520.1:0-2500 GCA_036785275.1 Cancer borealis
GTGAGAGCGTGTGTGAGTGTTTCATGTACATCTAAGTAACGTTAAAGAAGGCTCCAAGTTAAGCCGCTTCTTACGTGAAAAGAAAAAAAAAATCCTTTAATGGAGAAACAAAATCCTAACACAGAAAAAATAAAATAAAAAAAATCTTCACTGAAAACGTTTCCTCGAGTGATTGCAGCAAAAAGAAACACAACGTTGGAGGGTGAGTGGAGGGAAAAGAAACACAACTTTTCAGGGTGAATGGAGAGGGAAGAAACACAACGTTGCAGGGTGAATGGAGAGGGAAAAACACAACGTTGCAGGGTGAGTGAGGAAAAACCCCCACAACGTTGGAGGGTGATTGGGGAGAAAATAAACATAACGTTGCAGGGTGAGTGGAGGGAAAAACACAACGTTGCAGGGTGAGTGAGGAAAAAACCCCACAACGTTGGAGGGTGATTGGGGAGAAAATAAACATAACGTTGCAGGGTGAGTGGAGGGAAAAGAAACACAACGTTGCAGGGTGATTGGAGGGAAAAGAAACACAACGTTGGAGGGTGAGTGGAGGGAAAAGAAACACAACGTTGCAGGGTGAGTGGAGGGAAAAGAAACACAACTTTTCAGGGTGAATGGAGAGGGAAGAAACACAACGTTGCAGGGTGAATGGAGAGGGAAAAACACAACGTTGCAGGGTGAGTGGAGGGAAAAGAAACACAACGTTGCAGGGTGAGTGGAGGGAAAAGAAACACAACGTTGCAGGGTGAGTGGAGGGAAAAGAAACACAAAGTTGCAGGGTGAGTGGAGGGAAAAGAAACACAACGTTGCAGGGTGAATGGAGAGGGAAAAACACAACGTTGCAGGGTGAGTGGAGGGAAAAGAAACACAACGTTGCAGGGTGAGTGGAGGGAAAAGAAACACAACGTTGCAGGGTGAGTGGAGGGAAAAGAAACACAACTTTTCAGGGTGAATGGAGAGGGAAGAAACACAACGTTGCAGGGTGAATGGAGAGGGAAAAACACAACGTTGCAGGGTGAGTGAGGAAAAAACCCCACAACGTTGGAGGGTGATTGGGGAGAAAATAAACATAACGTTGCAGGGTGAGTGGAGGGAAAAGAAACACAACGTTGCAGGGTGAGTGGAGGGAAAAGAAACACAACGTTGCAGGGTGAGTGGAGAGAAAAGAAACACAACGTTGCAGGGTGAGTGGAGGGAAAAGAAACACAACGTTGCAGGGTGAGTGGAGGGAAAAGAAACACAACGTTGCAGGGTGAGTGGAGGGAAAAGAAACACAACGTTGCAGGGTGAGTGGAGGGAAAAGAAACACAACGTTGCAGGGTGAGTGGAGGGAAAAGAAACACAACGTTGCAGGGTGAGTGGAGGGAAAAGAAACACAACGTTGCAGGGTGAATGGAGGGAAAAGAAACACAACGTTGCAGGGTGAGTGGAGGGAAAAGAAACATAACGTTGCAGGGTGAGTGGAGGGAAAAGAAACACAACGTTGCAGGGTGAGTGGAGGGAAAAGAAACACAACGTTGCAGGGTGAGTGGAGGGAAAAGGAACATAACGTTGCAGGGTGAGTGGAGGGAAAAGAAACACAACGTTGCAGGGTGAGTGGAGGGAAAAGAAACACAACGTTGCAGGGTGAGTGGAGGGAAAAGGAACATAACGTTGCAGGGTGAGTGGAGGGAAAAGAAACACAACTTTTCAGGGTGAATGGAGAGGGAAGAAACACAACGTTGCAGGGTGAATGGAGAGGGAAAAACACAACGTTGCAGGGTGAGTGAGGAAAAAACCCCACAACGTTGGAGGGTGATTGGGGAGAAAATAAACATAACGTTGCAGGGTGAGTGGAGGGAAAAGAAACACAACGTTGCAGGGTGAGTGGAGGGAAAAGAAACACAACGTTGCAGGGTGAGTGGAGGGAAAAGGAACATAACGTTGCAGGGTGAGTGGAGAGAAAAGAAACACAACGTTGCAGGGTGAGTGGAGAGAAAAGAAACACAACGTTGCAGGGTGAGTGGAGGGAAAAGAAACACAACGTTGCAGGGTGAGTGGAGGGAAAAGAAACACAACGTTGCAGGGTGAGTGGAGGGAAAAGAAACACAACGTTGCAGGGTGAGTGGAGGGAAAAGAAACACAACGTTGCAGGGTGAGTGGAGAGAAAAGAAA
Source organism: Cancer borealis (assembly GCA_036785275.1). NCBI lineage: Eukaryota > Metazoa > Arthropoda > Malacostraca > Decapoda > Cancridae > Cancer > Cancer borealis. The sequence goes on from JAXIVD010011520.1 coordinate 2,149, forward strand.
CACAACGTTGCAGGGTGAGTGGAGGGAAAAGAAACACAACGTTGGAGGGTGAGTGGAGGGAAAAGAAACATAACGTTGCAGGGTGAGTGGAGGGAAAAGAAACACAACGTTGCAGGGTGAGTGGAGGGAAAAGAAACACAACGTTGCAGGGTGAGTGGAGGGAAAAGAAACACAACGTTGCAGGGTGAGTGGAGGGAAAAGAAACACAACGTTGCAGGGTGAGTGGAGGGAAAAGGAACACAACGTTGCAGGGTGAGTGGAGGGAAAAGAAACACAACGTTGCAGGGTGAGTGGAGGGAAAAGGAACATAACGTTGCAGGGTGAGTGGAGGGAAAAGAAACACAACGTTGCA
>JAXIVD010011520.1:7500-11206 GCA_036785275.1 Cancer borealis
GAGTATTGCTTTACATTCCTGCTGCAAACTGGTGATGTAGGTTGCAGTTGGTCCACATCAATAAGTCATGGGTGCTGCCGGGATATTTAACCGAGAAGCTTGATATTATATTGCCACTGTTAGATACAACTTGTAAATTCAAGGAGTAATAACCTTTCCTGTTAACTAGAGAAGGAACTGGCTGCCCAACATGATTTTGATCTTGATCTTATTATCACATATAATTTGTATCATCAGTCAGGCCTTTGCAACGGCAGCAACTGTGAGGAAAAAAAGATAAACAAACAGAAATATAACCTACTTTGTTTTCTGTCTACACGCTCTAGTTTATACACCTAGACTACCGCATTTTCTCCAGGAACTCTTCCACCACGTCAACCATCCGTGCACTCGTCTCACTACAGAGTCCCGGCAATAACATCATCTCTTCCCTTCCAGTTATTTCACCGCGTCAACCAGCAGCAGCAACACCTCCTGTTTCCTTCCAGTTCTTTAAACCACCCGTACATTTTGCACCCTGTTCAGTTAAATCACGGGCCAATATAGTTCTTGCTGCGTCACAAAACTGGTAGTATACACAAGGCATTGCAATATATCACTGTGCATCACTGCAGTCCACTAATTCACATCCGAAGAGCATCAAATTTTTAATTACATATGGATCAGCATGACCTAAGTAAGGTAAATCTTTGCAACAAGCCATTTTCGCTGGAATAGCACGTGGTGTTTACACTCCAGTCAGATGTAAACAAACATTTCTGGCGCGTATTAGCAACAATATGACGTGAATGCAAGTCATCGATATGTTACTGGTGATGGCAGCCATGTTTTTTCTGGAAGAATACATGGTAGACAAGGATTTCAAGGTGTATATTAACTATTTAGAACATTCTTTCACAGTTGATGGGATGTTCCTTCAGTCATAACATACTATTGAAATATAAGGGATTCGATTACATATGATATCTTCCCGAATCCAATTGTAGGGAGATTCACACTCCCATCCATCTTATTACTTACGTCAATGCTAATATGATTTTTTCCACTATAGAGGAAAACGTTTGAACAGGTATGTCTATCTTAAATAAAGTCCGTTCTCTGTCAACGCCCGCCATTGCATAGAAAATGTAAACTCTACGGCCCACCCGCACAAAGTTTGGCATCGGAACACTTACTGGTCGACGCTCTTCACTATAGTTCACAGTTACAGGTGTGGCATCTTACCTGCAACGAGAAACAAAAATTAATGAACTTTATAGTAATTCATGTACCCCACTTAACACCTTAATTTTTGAGCACACACACACACACACACACACACACACACACACACACACACACACACACACACACACACACACACACACACACACACACACACACACACACACACACAGATACAGACACAGACACAGACACAGACACAGACAGACAGACAGACAGACAGACAGACAGACAGACAGACAGACATACACAGACAGACAGACAGACAGACAGACAGACAGACAGACAGACAGACAGACAGACAGACAGACAGACAGACACACACAGATACAGACACAGACACAGACACAGACACACACACACACACACACACACACACACACACACACACACACACACACACACACACACACACACACACACACACACACGATATCATTATTAATAGAAAAATAACCTAATATATCAAAGGTTAAGGAGGAAATGAATAAAATAGAATGAGATCACAAATAAACAGATTCATAAACAAAGAATGAAAAAAACGAGTAAATACAAAGCTACCAAAATAGAATAATGAATACATCAATCAAGAAATAAACAAATTACTTAATAAATAAACACACCTATTTACCATCCACCCAAACCCCTCCCTCTCCTCTCCCCTCCAGGCCTTACCACACTCAATTTTCTTGTCCCCCACACCCTCCCTCCCCCCCACAACCTTCCGTGATCGAGGTGCCGGAGTCAAGTGGAACGAAATCTAGGGCCAATCAATCAGGAGGTAGGATTCCAAGGGTGAATGGCTGAACGACCAATCACAATAGCGGTGCCGAGTCAATGTAGCCAATTAGAGGGTCTAACCTGAAGCGGAAGGAATTTGACCTCCAAGATCAATTTTTTGGCAATCAGGAAGAAAAAAGAAAAAAAAATGGAAATATATATAATAATAACGTATCGATAAGTTTTTTGTATTTTTTTAATGGAGGGAATTAGGAAGCAGTTTAGCGGAAAAAAGGGTAACAATAACGCAGGATAAAAGAACTTGTGAGAGGAAAAATATAATATGTGAGAGAGAGGGAGAGAGAGAGAAAGAGAGAGAGAAAGAGAAAGAGAGTTAGAAATACAGTTTTAGAGCGAGGAGAAGGAGAGTGCTGAAGAATGTGAAGGAGTGCGTGGGAGAGTGTAGAAATGTGAGAAAATAAATTAGTAATGTAACGGTGTGTGTGTTGGAGAGTGGAGTGAAATTTTAGGGAATGTGAGAGTGGAGTAGAGGGTTAGGGAATTTTTAAGCGGAGTGAAGGAATGTTAGGGAATATTTGAGTGGAGTGAAATGTTAAGGAATTTTTTGAGTGAAGTGGAATCTAGTAAAATATTTGAGTGAAGTACAATATTGGAAAGTGTTTAAGTTGAGTGCAAAATTGGAAAGAATATGAGTGAAGTGTAAAGTTTAGCAATGATAAAGATCAATAAGACCCATGTATTACGATCTAAAATACTAAGCCTTCAAAGTATAAGCGATGAGGAGTAGGGAAGTGGGAGTGGAAGAGGCTGAAATATTTGTTATCTAAGAGGTGGATGAATCTCAGTCCTTAGTTAGAGAAGAGGAAGAAGAAAACTGTGGTAATCTTGCTCATGTGAAGTTGAGATGGACGAGGAAGTTGTGGAATGGATTGAAGGATTGTGGATGAGATATGATGAGTAGTGGATGTGAAGGGTGTCATGTGGATGAACAGGTGTAGTGACTGTGTGGCTAATGCTTGACTGGAGTTCTAGGTGGATGTAGAAATGAGAAGTTGAAAAGGTTGAGAGTTAAGGGAAAGGTGGATGAGGAGGTGATGGAGTGGAGTGACACAGGTGAGTGGAAGAAGACCTGTTCATGGAAGAGTGGAGGAGAGGAGGTGGAGGAAATGATATAGGAGAGTGTGAAGTAAAAGTGATAGTGGAGATGCGTGGGGTGGATACTGGATGGAAGAGTGTTGGGTGGAATAAGATAAACGGAGGGGAGGCAGTGACGAAGAGGCAGGGAAACAGTTAGATTAATGGGGTGGAGATGGGTAGCTATACAAGATGACAGAGGGATGGGTGGTTGTGTGGTGGGGGAAGGAATAGGTAGGTGGGTGGTGGGAAGTGGTGGTGGTGGCATGTCGCTCGCTGCATCGTGGTGGTTCCAGGAAGAGATTCAGGAGGAGTGTGTCGGGGACTGTGAGTGCTGGAAACAGTAGGCACCAAGAGGAGGGGGACGTAGATCAATAGTCCCGGGAGGAAGAGGAGGAGAAGGAGGAGCAGGAGGAGGAGGAGCAGGAGGTAAAACAGGAGGAGAAGCATGAGGAGGAAGAGGAAGATGAGGAGGAGGAGGAGGAGGAGGAGGAAGAGGAGAAGGAGAAAGAGGAAGAAGAAGAGAAGGAGGAGGAGGAAGAGGCAACTGCACCAATGCCACGATGACAGGACATGCTAAGGAAGACACAGTAGACTAGACTGGATA
>JAXIVD010011521.1:0-10000 GCA_036785275.1 Cancer borealis
CTACGCTTCCTTATTCATCAAAATTTTCACTTTTTCTCTTCTTCTCAATCCACTTTGCATTATTTACCATTATTTAGCTCTTTCCATATTCCAAGTGTTTCTCCCTATCATCTCCTCCTCCTCCTCCTCCTCCTCCTCCTCCTCCTCCTCCTCCTCCTCCTCCTCCTCCTCCTCCTCCTCCTCCTCCTCCTCCTCCTCCCATATAAAACGAAAGGGAAGTAAGTGAATCAGCCTTTCCTTTGCAGCTGAAAATATCCTTATACATTGCTCTAAATTGAACCTTATGACCCTAGTAGGCAAAGGGAATGAGAGAGAGAGAGAGAGAGAGAGAGAGAGAGAGAGAGAGAGAGAGAGAGAGAGAGAGAGAGAGAGAGAGAGAGAGAGAGAGAGAGAGAGAGAGAAGAGAGAGAAGAGAGAGAGAGAGAGAGAGAGAGAGAGAGAGAGAGAGAAAGAAAGCTATACTTGACAAAACGAGGGTCAATATTTGGATCTGACCTCATATCTTTGTTCACGGAAAATCGGTAAAGATGTATACGATAACAGTTCTGCGAGAGAGAGAGAGAGAGAGAGAGAGAGAGAGAGAGAGAGAGAGAGAGAGAGAGAGAGAGAGAGAGAGAGAGAGAGAGAGAGAGAGAGAGAGAGAGAGAGAGAGAGAGAGAGAGAGAGAGAGAGAGAGAGAGAGAGAGAGAGAGAGAGAGAGAGAGTAATAGCGGAACAAAGTGATGTGTTTGGGTTTTATGGGCATTTCAATAACGAATACAATACTTGTATCGTGTGTACCTGTGTGTACCTGAGCCTGTGTGTACCAAAAGCTCTGTACGTATTAATTAAACGGTTTACATGTCTACTTTTTCTGTGTACACCATAAATACAGGGACGCACATAAATATTCGTGTACACTTTAAAACACGTACGGACACTGAACATCATAGACTAAAATAAAAAGTTCTATTTTTATTTTAAGTAACCATAAAACAAGTAGAAATTAAAGTAAGTCATTCCTAGTAACTATATATATAAACAAATTAAAGTGCACAAGTTCTATTTTCTTTTATATATAACAAAGAAAAAATTAAGTAAACTGACAATTTCTTTTCATTTTAAGTAATTATATAACAAACGAGATGCAAAAGGATGAACGAACACATTTTTCTTTATAAAGGTAAAAGTTAGACACAGCAAATACAGAGAGAGAGAGAGAAAGGAAAACCAAATAGCTCTAGGTAAAGAAATAATTAAATGGAAGCACTTTTGAGAGGATTAACCCACGCGTAGCTTTATATATATATTTTTTTTTTCTACTTTTTTTTGTAATCAAACTTTTTCTATTGAGTTGAAGTTAAATTCTCGCAACAGTCATCGGAGGAAACAATTTATTTACCACTCTATGTAATTCCCTTAAAAAATTTTTTTTTAATTGCACAGTGCCACACTGAATTAATTAATACAAAAATGAAGTCCCTCTCCAACACACAAAAAAAATAATAAACTCGAAAATACGAAACTTCCCAAAACCAAAATTCTAAAATCCTATAAAAAAAAAAAACAGATTTCCAAAACCAAAACTCCGAAAAACCTAAAAATAAAAATAAAAACAGCAATCTAGACACAAAAATCCCACTGCAATAAAACGCAATCATATACACGCGATATATAAGAGTCTATAGGATCGATACGCTTGTCACTTGGATGCGATCTGATTCCCCTTCCAATAGAAGAGGACGCCGACGCCACACACAACGATGCTTTGATGTTTCTCACACACGAGCGTCTTAAGAGTTCCTGGGATGTGTATTTTTCTCTCACTTTTGATCGCATCCCCGCCTCTCCTCAGGGAAATCAAGGGTTATATTAGATAGGAAAAACGGTGTGTGTGTGTGTGTGTGTGTGTGTGTGTGTGTGTGTGTGTGTGTGTGTGTGTGTGTGTGTGTGTGTGTGTGTGTGTGTGTGGAGTACGTTGAGAAAAGAGGAGTAGTTGTATAATTTTTCCTTAAACAACTTGTCATTTCAACCCTAACTTATAAGGATAGATTTGTTATTTACGTTTCCCTTCTATTTCGGTAGGATAAACTTTTTTCCTCCTCTAAATCCTCTTCTTCCTCCTCCTCTTCCTCCTTTATTTTTTTTTGAGAATCCCACCGGCACCATCTGTTATAGTTTCCTGCCTCCCATTTTCCCCCTCAACCCCATATTTTGTTCTTAGTTTATGTGTTCTATAAAAGGTTCTTGTTCTACGCAGGGAATCCCATAATGATACCTCGAGGGGTCTAGCAAGCTGATACCTTCCCATCCTTCCTCTCTACTCCTTTCCTATACTTCCTCTTACTCTTCCTCCTCTACTTCCTCTCCCTGCTTCTTTATTATTTTTCGTATTTCTTCTTCTTCCTTTTCTTGCTATTGCGTTTTCATGCATATTTACTTCCTCTTCTTCTTCTTTTTCTTCGCTATTTTCTTTATTATATTATTATTTTCTCCTTCTCCAGTTTCTTCATTTCATTCAACTCTCTCCTATTCTTCTTTTTTATTCTCCTCCTCCTCCTCCTCCTCCTCCTCCTCCTCCTCCTCCTCCTCCTCCTCCTCCTCCTCCTCCTCCTCCTCTTCCTTCAGATCATCTGTCATGTTATTTTCTATTTTCCCTCTTCCTTCTTTCGCTTTTCTATTATATTCTTCCTCCTTACCCTCTTCCTGATCCCTCTCGTCTTTCAATTATCCTTTCATCCTCCTCCATTCATCTATGTTTCCTCCTCCTCCTCTTTCTCCTCCTCCTCTTCGTTTAAGTTCACGTCCTCCTCCTCTTCTCTCTCTTTTTTCCTTCCTTCTTCTGTTCCTCCTTCCATTCTTTCCCTACTTATCCTCTACCTACTTAGTCCTTCCAATAATTTCCTTTTATGGCTTCTAGCTTTACCTCTCTCTTTCTCTTCTTCCTCTTCCTCCTCCTCCTACTTTTCCTCCTCTCTCTCGTCCTTCTTTTTTTTCTCTTCGTAATCTCACAAATTTCTACTATTACTATTTTTTTTTTCAGCGTTCCATCTGCTACATTCACGTCTTCCTCTTCCTCTTCCTCTTCCTCTTCCTCTTCCTTCCTCTTCCCGTTCCATTCCATTCATTCTTTCCTTCTCCACCTCCCTTTACAATTCCTTAATCGCCTCCCTCCCTTTTTTTTTCCTCTTTGCTCTATCTCCTCTTACTCTGCCTTTTCCTTTATACAATATTTCTCTTCTTTATTTTCGTTCTTTTTTGTCTTCCTCTCCCTTTTTACCATTGAATTCTGGTTTTGTAGTTTTTATTTATTTATTTTTTCTATATATATATATATATTTTTTTTCCTTCCACTCCTTTTTTCTTGGCGTCTCTTCCTTTATATTACATTCCTCCACGTCTTCTTCCTCCTTTTCTCCTCTCCTTTTCGTCTTTCATTTCTATAACTTCCTTCTTCCTTACCTATCTTTTCCCTCTCCTTCTTCTCCTCTTTTCTTATTCTCTTCCATTCGTCTTTTTTTCCTCTTCTTACATTTATTGATTTACTTTCCCTTTTCAGATCTATCATTTCTTACTTCTTTTGCTTTGTTTCTCCTCTTCCTCCTCCATCTCCTCCTCGTTTCCTTTGCAATTCTCTACCTTTCCTCTTTCCTTCCTTCCTTCCTTCCTTCCTCCTCACACAATCTACCGTCTTTACTTTTTCCTTGGGGACCTCTCCTTCCTCCTCCTTCTCCTCCTCCTCCTCCTCCTCCTCCTCCTCCTCCTCCTCCTCCCTCTGTTATCACACCACCCATTATTTTGGTTTCTTCATGACATAGCGCTCCCTCATCCCATTATCACACAAGCAGAGGACAAACGGAGGCAGTTTAATGAGGAAAATATTGCACATTCTTTGACATTTAAATCCTCTCTTTACTGTTTTATTTCTCGACACAATTTCTTCTTCTTTGTTTGTGGTTGATATGCAGATTTTTTATATTTTTTTTATTTCTTATTCTTTTATCGTGAAATAGTATCTTAAATGAGTGTGGTGAGAGAGAGAAAAAAGATACACAGAGATACAAAGACAGAAGGAAAATATAGAGGAAACTAAAGCAGCAATCAGTAGAACACAACTACCTCCGCTGTTGCAAATATTCGTGATTATTTTTCCCGACCTTAACATTTGACCTTGACCCTAAAACAAATAATAGAGTAGAGCCTTGGGAGTCAAGTTAGTGAAGTTATGCAAAGTTATAGTTCAATTTGATTGAGTTATGATATTATTTTAATCTTGTTGGTCGTGGCGAAGTGTTTTTTTTATTAGATGCGCTGAAGGTGGCGTCCAACATAACATAACATAACATAACATAACATAACATAACATAACATAACATAACATAACATAACATAACGTCAAGGAGAAATACCATTGACAAAACGTGTAATATTTTCAGACCTTTCAAAATTAATAAACTAAATATTTTATGGTTTAGAGGTTATGTTAGTGAGGTATCATGAGGTTACGAGGCATAATATTGTTATAAAGTTGACAATGTACCGACAAACAAACAAACAAACACGATTGAAAACATACCTCACACAGAGCCTCGTTGGTAGAGGTAAAAATCAATGAAACAAAGACAGAGAAAGATAACATTCGATCATTTACAGTCAACTCCCCTTCCCTTCACTCCCCTTCCCGCCTCTCCCCTTCCCGCCCCGGCTGCCTCGGGTCGTCTATAACAACTGTCTTCTCTTCTCTGTTTATTCTCTCCAGTCTTATTCACCCTTACTCACCCTTATTGATCGAGTTCTGATAACAATGTTTACCTCCGTCCTGTGTAACATTTTCTTTTATCAATTCTACGGCGTCGTCTTGTTACCATTTATTTATATTCGACACAAGTTGTTTTTCTATACAGTAAAGTGTTATTATTATCATTACTACTATTACTACTATTATTATTTTACTCGATTTTTCTTTGTTTCTGTAACTCGTTGTGTATTTAAAGTATGAAAATGATACAATACTTACACTGCATTCGTCGGCAATTCACAAGAAAGTAAAGAAATGCGTAAATATGGCTCTTAAAACAAAAGTAAAGTGGGAGTGAATAGCAAAATTGAGGATAATAAGGAGCATACGAAGAGAAGCAACAGGTTTTATTAAAGCTAAAATTGGCGCAGAGAGGGAGAAGGAAAGAAAGGGCGGAGGGAGGAATGGAGGGAAGGAGGGAAGGAGGAAGGGAGGGATAGAGGGAGGGAGGGAGGGAAGAAGGGAAGGAGAGGGAAGAAAGGAGAGAGAGGAAGGGAGAACAGAAGGGAGGGAAGGAGGGAAGGTAATAAAACGGTAAGAAAAACGGACTAAGGGACTATTTTTTGAAGAATGCGAATGATTCACTAAATTACGAACAATTACTACAACTGTAGTGTTCATAGACGAAAATACACACTCACGTCAGCACTTACGTACACACTTAATGCACGTACACAGGCAAGCAAGCTGTTATTACTAGTACGATAATTACACACACACACACACACACACACACACACACACACACACACACACACACACACACACACACACACACACACACACGTCATTATCTTACCCCAGTACATACACACGCATTAGCAAGTGGATTAATTATAGTAACCGAGGCGGAGAGGATATAATTAAGTGATAGGTGAGCACATTGAACTCCTAATACAATATCCACACACTAATCACCTAAGAACTCCACATGTTCCTCTCTCCTCTATGTATTCCTCGTTATAATTACGTGAAAAAATCCAATGCATTCAATTACTATAACTTAATATATATGTTTTTGTTTTTTTTAAGGCGTGAATTATCTACCTCCATTAGCATAGATGTGGGTTTGAACGTAATCTATTTGGCTTAATGACGCACGTGGCTCTTGGTGCGAAAAAAAAAGGGAAAGAGGAAGAAAGATAAAAATATACATCAGTGCATATCATTAGGGAAGAAAAGGCTTGCATCAATATCTACTTACCATCTTTCATGCTCTCTCTCTCTCTCTCTCTCTCTCTCTCTCTCTCTCTCTCTCTCTCTCTCTCTCTCTCTCTCTCTCTCTCTCTCTCTCTCTCTCGCTCGCTCGCTCGCTCTCGTTAACACACACACATACACATACATACACAAAATACATATGTTCTGTATGATGTTAAGCACAGACAATTAATGGAAATGATGGGAGGCAGTGGTGGGGGGAGGGGGGAGGGGGGAAGGGGAAGGAAATGGGGAAGGGAAGGGGGAATGGGGAAGGGGAGGCCGCCATCAGAGCACCGGTACTGCCAGGACAATAATGGCGGCACCTCCTCCCCCTACCTCCCCCGTCAACGTTAATCAATACTAATGACAGGGGACTCACGCACTCGCTCTTTCTCTCTCCCCCTCTCACTGACTCACTCTCACTCACTCATTCACGCACTCACTCACGCACTCACTCACTCATTTGTCCAACGCATTTGTTTAATTTCGTGTGTCTATTTCATGCTATTATTTGATTGTCATTTGTCTCGCTGGTCGAATCACTCACTCACTCACTCACTCACTCACTCACTCACTCACTCATTCACTCACTCACAATATTTTAATTCATTTCTTTCCCGTTATTTCCATCTATTTTCTCATAACTAACACTCGTTAATCTTATGCACTCTCTCGCCTCCATCAACAATATTATTTTATTTATTTTATTCTCAAGGTCACATTGTAGATAATTTTTCCTACTTCTGATGTTATTGTTCATCATAATTTCCTACTTTTTTCTCACATAGACTCACTCGATCCCGTCCCCCGCCATTGTGTTTTACGGTGTTTTCAGCCTCACCAATATTGTTTTATTTTTCAAGGTCATTTTGGACATTATTTTTCTCACTTCAAACGCCTCTTCAGCCTCTCCTCATCCTCCTCCCTCATCAAACTTTTCCTCTCACTCCTCCACATTTCTCCTCGTAATTGCTGCTCCATGTTCATTCACCCTCCTCTCATGTTCTCATTTTTTTTGTCTTTCTTTCACTCTCCGTAATCCTTTCAGCCTGGAGTGTGGAGTAAACTGCTCCTTCACTCCACATAAGCATCGATTGAATACTCTTTCTGTTTTCTTTTTTTAATATGAACTGTTCCTTTCTGTTGCTTCAATGGTTCTTTTCATATTTATATTCCTGCGTCACTCCTTCAATTTAATGGTCCAGTTTCATATTCCTCCTTCAAGTAAAGTAATGAAGCAAGTTACACGCGCATAATATCAACATAATTAAAACTGCATTGGGTAAAACATATATAAAGTAAAACGTTCAACAACAAAGAAGTGAATCATTCATTGCCCGGCAGTGTTGACAAGTAGAAGGAAAGGCTGTCATTACGAGCCCTCAGAGGAACAGTTTCTTGGATGTTAAGCCGCCGCTGTGATGCCTTCCTGACGTGAAGCGAATGAGCTGTTACACAATACCTCACGTCACCCCTTGAGCCACACACGCACTAGCTATGAATCACACTCCACTGATTCTACCCTGCTTGCATCAACAGTGCAACACAAGCGTACGATAACTAAGCACTATAGATTATGTATACAGTATGCATCACACCTCCTATTACTGTGTACCATCTTGTTAATTACCGTACCTTGGAGTAATTATCGCACACTTCGCTGGGTGTTCTAGCAAAGATCTCTAACCCTCTTACGTTGCCTTGGCCTCGTCCTAAGCGAAAAGTCACTTAATTGTTTTGCGGCGTGAAAACTGCGACCCTCGTATCTTGGCGCCTCGCTGACTCACGTGACAAATATTACTCGTTTAGGGCTGATAGATGGGCGTCATAACTCGCCGAGGCCGCACAGAGCATGGCGTGGTGGGCGTGTGACTCCTCCAGGGGCCGAGGATACGACCTCACAACGCTTCCTCTTGCTTTTATTGTTATTATCATTGTGAACATTAATACTATCATATATTTTCTACTACTCATCCACCTCCTACACCTTTTCCTCCTCCTCCTCCTCTTCCTCCACCATCAGTAGCATTAGAGGCTGTTATATCAAAGTAAACATTAGCATAGTCTACTAAAGGAATTTTTTTTTTTTGCCAATATATTTTTTTAAGCCCCAGATCAAGCATGGCGCCGGTTCGTGAGATCCGCTGATCCGCTGATCCGCTTACATTTTCCATCCCCTTAACCGGATCGACGTGTGGTGAGGACCTGCTCCCTTCCTGCCTGTTTGGGATTTAGTGACAATGGTGATGAGGAGCGAAGATAACAATTACACCCAAGTTTTTTTTATTTTTTTGTTTTTTTTAACTTTGCGATCCTGTAATAGCTGTGTCTTGTATGTCTCCCTCGTGGCTGATGAACTTGAATTGCTTAGGTACGTGTGGAATTTTTATCATGAGCGATGGTACCTTGGGGGATAACGTGATGTGTTGGCTCATTAGTCTTTGTGGTGGTGCACGTGGCCTTGTTTTTGGTGGTGACTGGTAGGTAGTGATGTTAATGCAGGCGTGTTACTTATGACTTGTAATAACTAGGAAGACGGTGAGTTAGTTATATTATTGATTTTCTACCAGTGTTTACATGCTAAGATTTCAGAACGACACAATATATTTTTATTTTTATCATATGTTTAGAGTTCCATGTATATGTTTTCAATCCCTGATACAAATACGAAAAAATTAAATGAAAAACACTAACTGGAAGCCACACAAACAACAACAAGCATTGCAAAACACGACTAAACTAATCCTCTAAAAAAAATAAAAATTATAAAATAAAATCACGTTTACGAATGAAAAATGGAGGTAGGTATTAAATGTTAAATCCTCCACCATCCCTGCCTTCCACTCCACCGTTCCACTAACACACTTTCCACAGGTCACTCAAACTACATACGCTGCCCACAATGGAACGTTAATATAACAGCGGGGGAGAGAAAGCGAGAGGGAAGAAAAAAAAAAACCAACCAGCTGCCCATTTTCTTTCCTACCGAGCCATTCCGCTAACCATAAAAAACGTATCCCCGACACTTTAATGGGATACCCTTCTAATTTATCGAGTTTTCCGTTCACTCACGCCTCATTCCACAAGCTTTTATCTCAGTTTTCGCTTGCACTTCCTCGCCTCTCAGTGCTTCCATCTAGCGGGCGTGATTACAACTTCACCTTCAAATTTGGCGAGTGAAGGAAAAATGGTATTAAACATGGGAGGAGGCTGAGGGTGTTAAGTATGGCATAAAGGTAAAAATAGGTCATGTGATTAGCTTGTTAACAGGTGGTGGGCTTGTTGATGGTGTGAAGGTGGTGGTGGTGTTAGTGCTTGTTTGTTTGCTTGTTTAGTGGTCTTGTTGTTGTTGTTTTTCTTCTTTTTAGTAGTGGTGGTTGTGGTTGTTTATGTTGTTATTAGTGTAGTTTGCTTTGGTTAATGATGTTTAATTGCTATTTAAAGTCTTGTCTAATTGCGTACTAAATATAGACTAATTATGGCCTTCATTTGCATATCTATTCCTTATTTGCATAGCTTGATTACTACGATACATACATACATACATACATATTCATACGTTATTATACTTGTTTATATACTTTTATTATTATATCCTGTAATATTTTTTCTATTATCAATATACTGTGTATTTATCAAGCATGTTCACACACCGTTGCATCAGAAAAAATGTCAAAAAGAAAATAAGATTAATTATGTCTCAGTCGTGTATGTAAGAAGTCTTTGTTTGTTATTAACATGCACGCAAAAAATAATAATGATAATAATAAATGAATAAATAAATAAAAATAAAATAATAGCGTGGACCGAAGGAAATATTTCATCATAACGCGAACTCATGATATATAAAAAAAAAAAGAATAACGAGTATAAAACTTTGGAAAAATATTTATATTCAAAGCGAAAATATAGATCCAAACATGAAAAAAAAATAATACCACCAACACAACCTTTTCAAAACACTTATTAAATACATATGAAAAAATAATAAACAGAACTCAGCAGTTCAAAAAAAGTAAATAA
>JAXIVD010011522.1:0-7500 GCA_036785275.1 Cancer borealis
CTCTTTTCTCTTCGTCATGATCATGCTGTTGTTGTTTCTGTTGTTATTGTTGTTATTGTTGATTGTTTTGTTAGTTCGTCATTAGATACGAAGAGAAAGTGAGACTTTCCGGTCGCATGTAATCCACGCCATTCCCTTTCACACCAATGAGTGAGAGAAAGAGAGAAAGCAACACAGAGAGAGAGAGAGAGAGAGAGAGAGAGAGAGAGAGAGAGAGAGAGAGAGAGAGAGAGAGAGAGAGAGAGAGAGAGAGAGAGAGAGAGAGAGAGAGAGAGAGAGGAGAGAGAGAGAGAGAGCCACAAATCATGTGGATGAGACATTATAGATTATTCAGCATTTCCTTGACACTCGTCTTGGGAACATGAAATTCGGTTATGATAAGTAGTAAAGCACAACGTGGTTGGCAGATGCAAACTTCATCTTTACCTCGCTGCGGATCCCTGTTTCTATGGCATGATAGTGTTGACTTTTAGTGTACGACTCTCCAGGCTGCCTTCACCTTCTACAGGTATTCATTATGGATCAGTTAGAAGGAAAGGATGACAGGCTGATAAGATATAATGTCCACATTTTATACGTTAGTCTCTATGTATGAATTCAATGGATATTTGGGAAAAATGTGTGTATTCGCAGGTGTGTGTGTGAGTGTGTGTGTGTGTGTGTGTGTGTGTGTGTGTGTGTGCGTGTGTGTGTGTGTGTGTGTGTGTGTGTGTGTGTGTGTGTGTGTAAAGTAGGTCAGTTAAAGTTCTCGTGAAATATTGAATAAGATAGTACATACATTGTCTTGCATTGTCTATTCTTTGAAGTAAATTGTACACTTTTTTCCATACCGTGCGTTGGTTATTAAGTGAATGAGTTAGCTAGTGAATAGGCGGATAGATAGGATGACAGCCTCAGCAGTGAAGAGGGTGTGTTAAGAGATGGAAAAGTGGATAAGGAAGTAGACAAGTTGGTGGGGGTAGTGTGTATCCCTTCCCTCATGACCCCACACCCTGTCCTGCCTTATATGGGTTGCGCGTAATCAGTTATCTTGGGACGGCATGGCTGATTATGGAGTCAAGTGGAAGATAATTGGTCTATTGTAGCGGAAAGAAGCCACTCCCTCCATAAACCTTGTGAGATTAACATGCGCTGCGGTGCCGCGAGAAAGATTGCTGGTGCAGGGCAGCTCTGGGCAGCAGGGGCGAGTGGAGATTGAGGTGCAGTATGGGGCAACCCCCACTATATACAGACACACAGACACGCACATACACATACACACACACGCACACACACACACACACACACACACACACACACACACACACACACACACACACACACACACACACACACACACACACACACACAGACACACACACACACACACACACAGACACACACACACACACACACACACACACACACACACACACACACACACACACACACACACACACACACACACACACACACACATACACAATCATCCACCAAGGATCTTATAAGAAAAAAGTTGCAGAATGATAATTAAAATAAGACGAGACGTAATAAAAGCAATTGGATTATCTAAAACAATAAACAAGAGAAACACTGATGATATTCAGAAATATAACATGAAAATTATTGAGGAAACTCTAAAAAAGGGAACAAGTGTGAAGATTGTAAGGAGAACGCTCGGCTTTGGCAGAATGCAACTTTATGCTTTAAAAGATGAACACAGTCAGATTACGAATAATAAGAATAAAGTGATCAAGGTAGAAGAAGAATTTTACAAAAAAAATAGTAGTAATGATCGAAGTGTCCAGCATGGAAAATATGAACATTGAAGTACCCTGTGTAAACATAAGTGATATAAAGAAAGTACTGAAAAGAATGAGCTGAGTCAAAGGAGATGCAGATGGCTTATCGATTGACTTAATCATGGATGCAGGCAATTTTCTATTAGACAGACTCGCAATACATTTTTTTCTGTAGTTTTTTTTAAATTTTTATACTGTACCAAGTACTTGGAAAACGCTGTAATAATATCATTTCATGAAAAAAGGAGACATAAAAAACCAAAGAAACTGTCGTCCAATAAGCCTCCTGTCGTTAGTATACAAGTTTTTTTTTTTAACAGAAGTACTCACTAATAGGATTATTGCAACGCTGGACTCAAACTAGCCAAGAGAGTAAGCAGGATTCCAGACAAGTTATTCAAGAACTGACCACATCCTCGTCATTAATCAAGTAGTTGAAAAATATGCAGAATTCACTAAGCCACTGTGCATAACTTTCATTGTCTATGAAAAATTCTTTCAGTAAATGGAAACGTCAACAGTTATGAAAGCACTGAGAAGACAAGGTGTAGAGGAAACATATCTGAAGGTATTAGAAGATATACATAAGGAAATCACTGCCGCAATAAAGCTACATAACGTCAGCGAAAAAAAATCCAATATAAAAAGGGGTCAGACAAGGCGACAATATTTTTCCTAAACTGTTCATGGCTGATTTAAAGGAAGTTTTGGATAGAGGCAGACATTCAGATAAATGGAGAAAATCTAAATATTCTTTGATTTGTTGATAATATTGTTCTAATAAGCGAATCGAAAGATGAACTACAGCAGATGATTTTGCAGTTACACAGAAAAAGTCAGAAGTGGAATTAAAGATGAATATGAAGAACGCTAAGGTGGTGTTCAACAAATACATACTATAAGTCTTCCAAATTTTAACATAGATTCCTGGTGAGGCAGAATCCAGTATTCCCATGGGTCCAACACTGCCAAATTTCGTTAAAGCATTTTATATGCCTTTTACTTATGTACATCAAGTTTTAACTGGCTGGTTCACGTAGACAGGCAGCGTTGGACCCATGGGAATACTGGATTCTGCCCCACCAGGAATCTATGTTAAGATTTGGAAGACTACAGACCATGAAATTAAAATATATGACGAAGTAATAGAATGTGTCCAGGATTACATTTAGTTTGATTAGAAAATTGGTGCATGTCCAGATCATGAAAAATAAATTACAGGAAGAATAGGGATGGGATGGAGTGTTTTGGTCGACAGCACAATGATACGAAAAGTAATCTCCCACTATCGATTAAGAAAAAGGTGTAATATCAAGGTATTCTACCAGTTCTAACACATGGTTCAGATACTTGGAGTCTTATGAAAGCCCTGAACGAAAATTTCAAAGTGGTCAAAGAGGAATTAATTGAATAATGATTGGCCTTACATGGAGAGATTGGGAGAGGCCATCATCGATTACAAAGCAGATTAAATTTGAAGACATCTTGAGCAAAATTAAAAGAAAAAAGTGGACTTGGACAGAAAACTTCATGAGTCGAAGAGATAATACATAGATTGATAGAGTAACAGAGTGGCAACACAAGGATGATAAAAAAAAAGGCAGGACAGAAGGAAATATAAATGGAGAGATGAGATAAGAAGTTATACTTGAGTAACCTTGAACAGACATGAGTGGAGAAGGATGGGTGAAATAATTGTCCAACAAATAGACTCATAAAAGCTACTGCTGTTGCTGATATATATATATATATATATATATATATATATATATATATATATATATATATGTGTGTGTGTGTGTTTGTGTGTATGTGTGTGTGTGTGTGTGTGTGTGTGTGTGTGTGTGTGTGTGTGTGTGTGTGTGTGTGTGTGTGTGTGTGTGTGTGTGTGTGATGGGGATGTAAGGATGGGTGAAATAATTGTCCAACAAAGACTCATAAAAGCTACTGCTGTTGCTGATATATATATATATATATATATATATATATATATATATATATATATATATATATATATGTGTGTGTGTGTTTGTGTGTATGTGTATGTGTGTGTGTGTGTGTGTGTGTGTGTGTGTGTGTGTGTGTGTGTGTGTGTGTGTGTGTGTGTGTGTATGTGTGTGTGTTTCACTGTCACAGTCTGCTGCTGGTCTCTCTCGAAACAGCCGGCCGTCCCCCTATGGAAAGAGCTCAGAGCTCATAGTGACCAATCTTTGGGTTGGACCGAGACCACTCACACACAACACACCGGGACAACGAGGTCACAACCCCTCGACTTACATCCCGTACCTACTCACTGCTAGGTGAACAGAGGCTACACGTGAAAGGAGATTCACCCAAATAATCTCCGTCCGCCCAGGGGATCGAACCCTGGCCCCTCGGTTGTGAGCCGAGTGCGCTAACCACTACGCTAGCGGACCGTGTGTGTGTGTGTGTGTGTGTGTGTGTGTGTGTGTGTGTGTGTGTGTGTGTGTGTGTGTGTGTGTGTGTGTGTGTGTGTGTGTGTGTCTGTGTCTGTGTCTGTGTCTGTGTCTGTGTGTGTGTGTGTGTGTGTCTGTGTAAATACATCAACAGATAAATAGCTAGGAAGGATATATGAAAACTGAAGTCTGTTACTTTTGTTGAATCCTTCCACTGACGCAGTGTTTGATTTTCATCCACAAGCCTGTTTCTTTTAACGGGAGGTAATGTCAATTGTAAGAACCTACTGGGCTGCTCCTCATTTTTACAGCACTATGAAGAATGAGGAAGATGCAGAAATACATCCATCACACATGGTAAAACAACACATTTGTATTAAATTTAATCAACCAATTTCCTCTCAATAGCAGGAAACATGTTTTTTGTTTTGTTCCAGTAAATCAGGAAATGGATATTTTCCTGAAGTTTTTGCCGACTTGATGAAGAATGAGTTGCGCAGCAAACTGCACCGCTTCCATCAGGAGAGTGCGTCGTTTGGGTTCTTGAACCAAGCAGTTTCCTCTTGGTCACCTCAGTAAATTACTCTCACACCTTAAGTCATCAGGAAGACAGAGGTGCTAAGATGGCTGGCCAGCTACTATACAGGAGTTGCACAAGTCTGGTCTTCAGTTGCATAAAAGAAAAGTTGCTTGAATTTCATGTTGCAGCATTGTGCGTAATTATTGTTTTGCATGTAGGAAGTAATTACTGAAATGGATTACCATATATGTACTGTGGTCGGATCTAAAGTAATTATTATGAATGTGGGCGATTAGCCTTTAGTAGTAGCGGCACGCACTGAACCCGATGCTTGTTTGCTTGACATTGTTACTCCTGTCAGGCATAGGACGCCCTCAGCATATCCTCATTCTCCGGTCAAATCAGCACTTAAACTGAAATACCACCCACAGTGATCCAAAAGAACTTGTTTAAGAACCATCAATGCTACGTTGGTTTTTTGCACATCACCGAGGAATTTCAACCATAAACATGTATCATTGTCTTAACCATGATACGACGTTGATCTCTGTCTCTGTCTGTCTCTGTCTCTTTCATCAGGTTTCCAAAATGCTAATAATGATTCACTCTTTGTGATTTACGCAGGCACCAATTATAATAGGAAATCAAGCTTCGAGGATTTGTTGGATAAACATTGCAAACTAGTCTAAAAAATGCAAGACCAAATCCAGGAATATTCTGATTTCGTGTGTGCTTCCCAGAATCACATCCGACAATCTATCATTCTAAATATTCGTTTGCAAACTATCTGCGCAGCACACGGTATCTTGTTTGTGAACATGTGATATGATGTTCATGATCAGTCTAGCCTGTTCCTGAGAGATGACTTGCACATGTAGGCCGTGGGGTCTGCAAGGTATGTTAGACTGTTGAGCGAGGTAGTCTGGGGTATATTGGCAAAAAACGTGTTGTGCACTCATGCCGCCACGGCTGCCTAATAAAAGACAGTCAAGGAACCAGACAGGCGACACTCGATGAGTCATTTTACCATAATCTTAAACCAAATAACACAACAGTCACATCAGTAGTAAAAACTAGTGATTATAGTTCTAGGTTTCAATGAGCGTTGCCTGCGAAATAAAATAAATGAATTGAAATGCCTTGTAATAACAGAGAATATCAATGTTATAGCAGTAACTGAAACATTCATAAATATGGCAAACAATGACCTACTATCCAAATATAGCAAAGAAAGATACAAATCTTCATATAGATCGTATCAACTAAACAGGTGGTGGTGTTGCCCTATATGTGGCACCATGGCATAACCCGGTGTAGTTATCGCCTAACGACACTTAGGTAGAACGTGTGTGGTAAGGTAAATGCAGGCGAATATGTAGTTAATATTTCAGTCACCTACGGACCACCAGGAAAAGGAACGCAAACACAATACCGAAATGTATGGAGTAGTTCGACAAACACTTTGAAAAAGTTAATTGCTAATTTAGGAAGACCGAAATATTCTCGATATTGATTAGTTGACTCACTCCAGCGTTGAACCAGTCACAAAGAATGCTTGAATTTTTGGACCAAAATTCCTATGCCAATTATTATAAGAACTAACGGGAGAAAATAATATACTTGGTCTTGTCATTGTCAGTTAGGATCATCTCATCAGTAACGTTGTAGTTGGCGAACATTTTGCTCATGTGATCATAAACTATTACGGGTCGATATCAATACAATGATTAATGTACTCTAAAACAAGACTTTGATGACAAATTTTGGAAGAGTCAAGAGAAAACCTCAGACGAGTAGTATCACATTTACAGTTGCACGATGCAATACAGGTTGAGATGGAGTGGTCTTATTTAAAAAAATAAATTACTAACACACCAACGTACATCCAGTACAGTGAGAGAACACTCAGCAATAATATAAGTCATCTCTGGTTCCATAATGAAATTAAATGGTAGCATCAGATAAGAAAAACGTAATATAAACATGAAAGTGTAACATTCATCTGAGAACATCGGATTATATAACAAATGTAGACAACGAGTTAAATAGTTAATTCAGCAAATAAAATGGTAACACGAAGAAAACATTGCAGCAGAAAACACACATAATTACAAAAATGTTTTATAGACTTCAGTTCAGTCTTCATTACCACATCGGTAGGTGATGATAGCATCAACACTAATATTAGTAATATTAACGATGCAACTAGCAATACCTCAGTAGTTGGAGTATTTGGGGATAGAGACTTAGCAGCGTTTTTGGATAATGTTGATCAAGGTGGAAAGGGTGTCACACCAAGTGATAATTTATTGTCATGCTCCAAGCTAATATTCATCAAACAAAGTTGTTTTTTCCTATGATAAAGGAAAATAAAAAGAAAACTCATCCCACATTCTTTGCACAAGTAGGAAGGTAATGAGTAGTGGAGACACACATCTGGCAGGTGATGGCAAAGCGGTGCAAGGCCTCCACCCAAGAAGACACAGGGTTGTGCCGATCGTGGGAGGATAGAATAGTCAAAGGGCGAGAAGAAGGGCATGAGTGTCAGCGGAGGTAAATTATTGCCAAGTAACGGTTCACTTCGCTGTGAGGTCCTGAAGCATAAAGAAATAAGGGTTAAGATGATTCGAGGCAGGTGTCGGAGAAGGAAACGGAAGGTTATAGGAAGGATGGGATCGTGCTGCATCTTGAAGGCGGTATATTCTTCTCTACGTCATTCGTTGTACTGTTTGAATGAGATGTTTGCTACGGTGCAAATGTAACACTTTTAAATACATGATAT
>JAXIVD010011523.1:0-7500 GCA_036785275.1 Cancer borealis
CTCAGTTCTCTCCTTTAATTGCTTCTAGTTCCTCGAGTGCTTCCTTCTTCTTCAGTCTCTCCAGCTTCTTTAGTCCCGCCATCTGTTCCAGTTTCTCTATCTCCTTCGTCTCCTCCCGCCACGCCTCCAGGCCTTCCAGCCCTTACAGTATTTTCTTCAGGTCATTCTACCAAGTGGTTTTACCTTCCATACTTGACGAAGGGTAGATGTGGCTCCATCCTAGATTGGACACCATCTAGACATACTACTAACTGAACACTTTAAAAGTCTCTTGGGCACCTTTAAACAACTTTGGCACCGTTCTGAAAATCACTTGTCACTACCAGAAGACTGAGGACGTCATCAATTGGACACCTATAAAGTCCCACAGACATGATGCATGTCATCCGAACACTCTGAAAGCCTTTGAAACGTTCTAGATGGCTTTTTAAAATCCTCCAGATATGATATATACAACCTGAACACTAAGAAGAGCACACTGGAACCATTGATGCAACTTTAACGCTGATGTGGTCACGTGGGTGCCCTGGAAGCCTCTTCATCACTGGAGGGTCTGCCTAAACATCCTGAAAGCTATAGGAGCACCGTGGAAGCCATCTGGGTGCTATTTAAGCCCTACTCGCACTTTGGATAAAGCCTGAAACAAATGATTCATAAGCTACATGGCAATACTGAGGTTTGATTGAAGTTACAAACAAAATTATTTCATAACTAAAGCTACGAAGGTTTTCTTGAAACCCCAAAATACCACCGTGAAGCCTCCTGCAAACCGTCTCACGCCTAGTGTAAATAGCATGCAAGATAAGAGATGGACATCACCTGTCGGACACCTGTCCACCCTCTGTAAGCCACGTGGCGGCCGTCTAGAGGTCACCTTAGAAACATCTGCAGTTTTAGGGCGACAAAAAAAACATGTATATCAATAGATGAGGTCCTGTTGGAGGCTGATGGGGCCATCACTCAGGCGTCGGGGCGTCTCGGTGGCTGGTGACTTCTACCTCCTCTTCGTCAGGTCATTGAGGGAGGGGAAGGCGTCACTGAGGGAGGTCGAGAACATCTCCTGTCTCGCCGCGGCTCATGAGACTCCTCGAGGCTCGCGGTTTTATGTGCAGGAATTTGTTGGTCCGCATGTTGCCGCCGGGAACCTTGGCCGCCGCCCCACTGCACTGCACTACCGAGGTTTTTGTCGGTGTGTTTTTCTGCAGAGTTTGCATAATTAGGCGCGACACAACCCTGCACGTCCCCCGTCTTAGGCGCGCACACCGTACCAGTCCAGATGGTGCTGTTATTGTTATCATTGTTATTATCATTATTATTATTGTTATTATTATTGTTATTGTTATTATTATTATTATTATTATTACTAATGATAATACTACTAATAATAATACTAATAATAAAACTAATACTACAAATACTACCAATAATAATGATAATACTAATACAAATACTTACTATTACTACTACTTCTATTGTACAACTACTGCTTCTGTACTGCTGCTAATGAGTCCTAGGAATGTGAAACATCTGTTTGATGTGATACGAAACTGACGATGTATAAACCGTATGTTCAGAACATTCAACAAGCGAGGTTGGTGCAAGGTAAGAAATGAACAACTAATTGCCTTGTGAAAATTGTTGATCATGTACCAGTGAAGGGGATGATAAGTGTTGTTTTTTCCCTGCGCCTTCCCAATACATGGCCCTTGACAGGTGTTCAGTTTCCCTTTAATGGGGTCACCTGCGCCTTAGTCACCGGAGTGTCGCCCCACCTGCTACTTGGTAGGCTCCCGCCGCGCCTGGATGGGGTCACGTACCAAGTTAATTAGTGCATGCAGGTGTGAGCTCGTCCTCACCACTGCTGGCTGTCCCCACCTGGGCTGGGCTCCCTGCAATGTCCCTTCGGAGGTGCTTCTTGACCAGGTCCTCGCTATGCACTCCCTACGCCTGGAGGTGCCCCGGAGACCTGCAGTGGTGGTGACGGAGGGGGTGATGCAGCGGCAGCGAGGTAGAGAATGTGCCTGAAGGAAGAGATCCGCTACACACACCCTCGTGAGTCCAACAGAGATGCTGCTGCAGACGACGGCGGCCGATGCATGTTGGCGGTGAGCCCTCACGTGCGATGGAGCAAGAAACATATAAGGGATCTCTCTCTCTCTCTCTCTCTCTCTCTCTCTCTCTCTCTCTCTCTCTCTCTCTCTCTCTCTCTCTCTCTCTCGCTCTCTCGCTCTCTTCCTGGGAGAGGAGTCTACATGCCACTCTCAGATAGTTTCAAAGTTTGCCGGAATTTGTGAAAAGGGGGGAGAGAGGTGCGCTTTGCTCCCCTCTCCTTCTCGTCCCTTGTTTTGGAGTAGCGCCTCACCCTGCCCTTACCCGTGCCCTGCCCCGCCTCGCCCCGCCCCTGAAACTATCAAGACCCGTGTAACTGTCACGAGCAGGTTTTCTAATCGCACCCCTATTCTTCGGCTTTCTTTGCGGCCTTAAGTTATTACAGGTTCTTGGCCTTCCTGATTCTTAGCGTTTTCTGCGCGGGAACGTAAAGTCTCCTTAGCGTCAGGCAAGTTCGGCTTTTTTGTTCCCCGTTGGTCTGGCTTGTTGGCGGGCTGACTGCTTAGAAGATTAGCTTTCTTGCCTCGCGCTTCGTGATTGACTGACTTGTCAGCTAACTGGCGGCCAAGATGAGTGGTCGCCTTACTAGGATCGCTGCCCGGCTTGTAGGTTATTTAGTGTTATGGGAAAAAATGGCGACCGGCTGTTGGCCCTCTTGATGATCGGCTGGCAGGGGTCTCGTGTGCCTGACGGAATACGCGAAAGGTTGTTTGGTAACCTGACTTGCTAATTCTATGTGCGACTGTCTGGCCGACCGTCAGTCCTATAGGCGGCTGTGTGGGTGCTGCTTGGCTGCTCTTGTTTAGCTGGAAGTGGCTTTGTGCTGGCAGACTGCATGGCTGTTTGGCTGCATGGCTGACTAAGTGGCTGACGTGGTGGCTGGCGGGATGGCTGTAAATGGCTGTTGGGATGGGGATAGGGTGGGAGCTGGGGGAGGAAGACAACAAAGGAATAACACGCTCGGATTTCAGAACTCAATTGCACTTACGGATATCAAAGCAATTTTACATAACCGCAAGTTACATTCCTCCGCTGTGACCGGGAAGCTAATCAGCCGACGCGACGCGACACTCCCGGCCTGCAGCCAGCCCGTCAGCCGGCAGGTGCGGCGTGGCCCAAGCCTGCACGACTCAGGGAATATTAACTACAAGTCCTATCTATCCGTGACCCGCCAGGACCCGCCTGGACGTGACGAGCTCAACATATGGGGCTGTAATGTTATTGTAATTAATAGATTCAGGTGGTGTTAGGGAAGGTGGAGAGGTAAGGGTCGGGGGAGGGGAGGCGGCTGACGTTCTGGCTGGGAGACGGAGGCGCCCCAGGCGAACGAACGCAAGAGCAACACACTACAGGCTGTTTCAGTGACCCGCTCCCTCCCTCCTATCCTCCTCACCCCTCGTGAACCTCCTCCCCTTCCCTCTTCTTCCCCTCCTTCGCTGACCTCTGAATATTAAAGAATATCGAGCAATAAGACTCAGAGGCATCCGACAAATAATGATGATAATGATACAGACATAAAGAAGTTTTGACGCGTCCCCATTCGTTCTGAGTCGGAAATTCAGACCCTGAGAGCCCAGTGGAGGAAGCGACCGAAGATATTAAGATTATCAAAATTGCTTTCTCTTCTTTTTATTTTTGGTTAAGAGTTGTCAAGGTGTAGCGTCCAGCACCTGCTCGACCACACACTTAGTAACGGACTCTGGAGATACACTGTGTTACCACCACCACCACCACCACCACCACCACCACCACCACCACCACCACCACCACCACCACCACCACCACCACCACCACCACCACATACTGCCGTCACACTCACAACCACACCCTACCACACTCACCACACCCTGCTCTCGCATTCAGCATCACACACACACACACACACACACACACACACACACACACACACACACACACACACACACACACACACACACACACACACACACACACACACACACACATACACACACACACACACATACATCATCATCCCCACCATCATCATCATCATCATCACCAGTCACCAACAGCAACACAGACAAGCACCACTCCTTCCTCCACCTTCCCCTTCCTCCTCCTCCTTCCTCCTCCTTCCCCCTCCTCCCTTCCCCTCCCGCCCTGCCTTCCAGCCCCGCCACACGCTGCTGGGTAGACGTCACGTACAGATAAAATGGAAACCCCAAAAATAAATTATCATAGAATAAAAAAGTGATCTTGGTTTATCGCCCGCCATCAGGAGTCCGGGAATCCTGTGTCTGTTATTACTGTTCTTATAAATTAGCATAGGTACGTGAGAATCAAGGGCGTCATTTGTCAGGCCAATGATCACCGTTATGGTATAAGGGAAGATAATGGTGGTGCTTGATTGTGAGCGCCGGGAGTGAATGCTGAGCCCGGCCATTCGCCCTCAGAGACCACCATCCGTCCCCCCCAACCCCCATCCCCACCCCCCTTGCCTCTACCTGACGCTTCCGATTTTCATTAGTTTAGGAGGCAGCGACGTAGGAGGCAGCGAGCATCTTGATAAACATATGTAAAACAACGCCGAGTAGCTTATTCAGGAGTCAATTAGCATGAGTAACGGGTTGCACGGCAGCGTCCCGGCAACACCAGCGGACAGTTGCCGGTTCGGGTCTTTGCCTCGACGCCACAGACCCGCAAGACGTTGTTTAGCGCCTAACAATAAGAGAGACCACGAGCCGACCACCGCGCCTGTAGGAGAAAGCCTTCCCCACCACCTACTGTGCCTCCTGCAGTTAAGACTCATCATTTTGCACACTAAAATTTGATACAGGTGCTGCTGCGTCGTCGGCTATTACTCTGCAGGCGGGTTGTATTTCTGCGACACTGCTCTGCCTGAGTTGTGAGGCCCCGCGGCAGGCATAATGAAGCCCTGCAGCATGCTGATTCAAGCGCCTGCGGCAAGTATATTGAGAATCGAGCGACAAAGGTAATGATGGTCCTGCAACGAGGTGGTTTAGCGTCCTGCATCAAGCATAGCAAGGAGCCACTGTTACTGAGGCTTGTGCAGCTTAGCCTAACAAGAGTCCTGCTGCAGGCATGGCATGCACGCAGGAACATACATGGTGAAAGCCTCACAAAAAGAATGGCGAGGCGTAGCAGCAAACAGAGTAAGGCCTTGCACCGAGCGTAATGAGGCGCCGTGGCACACACACACACACACACACGCACACGCACACGCACACACACACACACACACACACACACACACACACACACACACACACACACACACCCAAGCCTGGTCGGCGAGCTCAGTGGGGCCCCGCGGTGAGCATGCTGATGACGCCACCAACACGCACACCAACTCCCGAAGGCGAGCATAGCAAGCACTGTGCTGGAAGCGGCCAGGGAGTGGAGGCATACCTGGGGATGGGACAAACATACCCTAGGCAGGCATACCCCGGCGCGGCAGTGGGTGTATGGAGGCGGCGCGGCAGGTATGTACTGTACACTCCACCAACAGGAACCCATTGGTGACCTTTGGGCGGCCTCAGGAAGCATTAAGAATACACTTTAGGAAGCAGGCGGACGGGCTTATCATAGAGGAAATTAAGGTGAATAAAACGATGATATAGCATCTCATTCCCCTGACTGCGATAAATCTTTTTTGGTGTGTGGGGGAGGGGGATGGAAGGGGAGGGGAGGGGAGAGGAGGGGAGAGGGGGAGGAGGCGAGGGAAGGGGGGCATTGTGACGTGAGCGCAGTATATACACTTATTGGCGAGGCTCAAGAGGGATCCGCCCGTGTCAGTGGTGGAGCCTCGCCGGGCCAGTATCGGTACATTCTCCTTTGATAAGTTTATATGTCATGCTGGACTTATATACTAGACGTGTCTGCTGATTGTGTAGCGTTGTTGTTATTATTATTGTTGTTATTATTATTATTATTATTATTATCATTATTGTTGTTGTTTTTGTTGTTCTTGCTATTATTAGAATTATTATTTTTATTATCTTCAATATGTTAAGTCACAGGAAAAAAATAAAAAAATAAGAGAAGTGTCATATACCTCTCGGGCTTCCCACGGAGACAAGAAAATTCATCACACCTGCAGCACGGAATAACCTGAAGGTGACGCAGTAATGAAACTTTGTACTACTCCTCCCACCACCACCACCACCACCACCACCACCACCACCACCACCACCACCACCACCACCACCACCACCACCACCACCACCACCATTACTATTCCTTTCCGTCTACGTGCCTGCCCTTACCTGCCTCACACTGTATTAAAGTTATGTGGCTCATTGAAGCTCCGGGAATCTATCTTTAAACTTTGTAACACTAAAGCATTACGTATTATTTTCTTATGGGAGCCTCTTGTAGGACTCTTTACCTTTTTAACTCTTTGGTTAAGGTGGTAAATCTGAGGCAGAGAACAAAAGGGTCATGAACATACGTGCAATACATGCTTGTTCCTTCGTCAGCGTCCTTGACATGTAGATTATGAAGAAGGAATTTATAGAGGCAGTGGGACGGGTGCATTGGCAAGGGAGGAGCAAAACGCGTTAGATAAGAGACAGAGGGAAGAAAGGTTAGTATTAATGGGAAGGAAATGGCGATAATGAGATAGAAGGTTGAAGGGAAAATAAGGGTTTAGAGAGATTGGTTTAGAAGACACTTGGATGTTGGTGAGAAAAGAGGAAAAGAAAGGAGTAGAAAGGTAAAGAAATAGCTTGGGGGCAAAAGGGTGAAATATTGGAAGAAAGTAGATGATGGTGATTAAGGATATGTGTAGTTGAGAAAGGAGAGGAAAAAGGACAGTCAGAGATAACAAGGATCTCATTAGGGAAGGTGAAGACAAGAGAAGAAGAAACAAGACGAGTATTTCATTTATAATCTTATGTATTTATCATATAACCTGAACATCTCACTGACTTAAGAGACACAATTTGTATCCATCACCTGTGCAGCAAAGTTCTAATTAATAAAGAATAAGGTGAGAGGCGACGTGTTATACCTGGTGCTTCATTAAGGGGGAAGCGCCAGGTAGGACTTATGTCACCTGTTGTCGCTGTGGTACTATGCTGTGGAAGTGTCAGCGGGGATATTGGTGGTAGTGTCAGCAGGAAGAGTGTCAGAAACATCAGTGTTGTTGTTGTTATTGGTATTGTTGTTGTTATTGTTGTATTTATCATCATTGGAGTTGTATTTCATTTACTTATTAATCTATTACTTCATCGTAGGAGTTTGGGTGTTATTCTTTTTGTTCTCCTGGACGCTTTTCAATATTTTTTCTGACCATTCATTAATTTATTCATTCATTCATTGCCTTTTTCTTTGATCCGTTTGTCTTTTTTTTTGTTCCTTTTGTTTATTCATTCATTTATCTTTTTCATGGATTGTTGTTGTTGTTGT
>JAXIVD010011524.1:0-2500 GCA_036785275.1 Cancer borealis
GAAAGTAGGAAGGAGAAAGGAAGGAGAATGAGAGAGAAAGAGAGAAGGAGAAAGAAGAGAAGTTATTCAAACTGCTCGCATCCGTTTGGGTATGAGTGGTTTTTAGGGTCATAGTCACCCAGCATGTCTATCTATTACCAAACTGTTACCCTCTCCTCACCCCTTCCATCACACTTGTCTAATATAGATTACTTAACATCTAGTCTACATTCATAAAGTTGGTAGAAGGAAGGAGGATGGAAAGGAAGACAGGTATAGATAACTAACATTGTAACTACGTATTAACACTTACATAGCAGCGCTCGTAACAGGTAACAAGCGGTAATCCTCTTCTTAACACACGGTATTAACACTATAAAATATACATGAACGCGCGATGGATGGGCGAGGCGAGGTGAGGTGAGGTGAGGTGAGGTGAGGTGTGGCTGTGGTTTGCAGTGTTCAGATGGATGGAAGTATAACCACACCGGCTTGTACCTTCACGATGCCTCGCTGGCTTCTGTCTAGACCTCGAGGCTAGCTAGGCAAGGGTGTAATACTAGGTTTTGCCAGATAGTGAATGTTAGATTAGGTTATTCCTTGAAATTAATAATGTAATCTAACTTTTATTAATATTTTTAACGCCACGCTGTTATGAATGCATGTAGTACAACAGGTTATGTAATAATTCCTTGTTTTACGATGTCTTAATAGTTATTAGTTTCATTAGTTATATAACATCTCTGTCAGTCATGTTTGCTAGCCTGAACCGGATGTGCTAGAGAGCGATCACCTTTTCCTTGCCAAGCCATTCGTCTCATTATAATCGTAATTTTAATCACCAAACATAACCAGAGTTGATAATTATTAATACGCCAAAACGGCAAATCCTATTATTACTGACTGGTGAAAAAAGGGAGAGGAAGGCTGAAAGGTTGGTACAAGACGGCTGCCTGGTGCTTCAAACGTCTGAACAACACGTAATGACCTAGTGAGTGAGTGAGTGAAGCAGCTGACTCCCTCCCCCCACAACCCACTCGGTAACTGCGTGGAGGAGGCAAGGAGGAGCGGAGAGGAGGGAAGAGAGGAAGGGAGAGGAGGCGTAGCACACAGGACAGCTTGCCACTTCACACATACAATATATATTTCACCACCGATCTATTTATTCGTTAGAAACTATATTATTAATTATTTTTATTTGGTCCAAATTTTTTTTTTTTTAGCTTGCGTGTTAATATTTCCGTGTTTATGGGAAGCGCCTCTTTGTGTGCTGGATTTTATAGGCTGATAATGGACAGTAAATTTGAGCCTAACTGTTTCCCCTCCCCCCACACCTCTATCCACCTACCCTTCAGTTTATGTGTGTGTGTGTGTGTGTGTGTGTGTGTGTGTGTGTGTGTGTGTGTGTGTGTGTGTGTGTGTGTGTGTTTAGTAGTAGTAGGTAGTAAGTAATAGCAGTAGTAGTAGTAGTAGCAATAGTAACACCAATAATAATAATAATAATAACAATAACAATAACAATCTTAATAGCGCACATAACAAAAACAGAAAAAAATAAAATAAAAAATCACTACCATGTACGTTTATGTAAGTATATATGCATGTATGTATGTGTATGTATGTATCTTTACGTCCACAGAGTTCTTCGGTGGTGGTGGTGTTGGTGTACATCTGGAGGCTGGTGTTGAACGCAAGGGATCCGGACAACCTACAAGATGTTTATTATGGTAAGCAGTACCTTGACCTTGGGCTTGATAGCACCACCTACCTACCTACCTCTCGCTCTCTTTCACTTTTTCTTTTTCTTCTCTCACTTTTTTTTCTCTTTTTCTATCAATCTATTTTTTATTTATCTATTATATCTCCTTATCTCTTTTTTTTTTTTTTTTTTTTATCTTTTTCTATATTTATTTATCGGTCTTTTTTTCTCTTTATATCTAATTCAGCACCTCACACATGCACACGCACACGCACATGCACACGCACACGCACACACACACACACATACACACACACACACGACCTTAACAAGCTACAAATGACCCATGTTTTTTACTCCTACTTACTAATTACTATCCAATTAGCCTGTTATCATTTTTTTTTTTTATTAATTACTTATGGCACTAATAACCGATAATTTTTCTTGGATTTTTCACTTTAATCTGCACGAATAATTTTTTTTACTTTTTTTTTTATCATAGGGAAGAATAACATTGTTTTTTTCTTTTCGCAAATGAGCGTTTTTTTTTTTTTTTTTTTTGTATTATTATTACAAGAAAAAATTGCATGATTTTTTTGTCTTAACGAAACTTCCATAATATCATCATCATCATCATCATAATCATCATCATCATCATTACTTTCATCTTTTCAGTATCTTAATTAGGAGATTTATTTTCTATTATATTTTTTGGCGGAGGCGACAGGGAGGCGTCTTCTATTAATTTTTTTTTTTTTTTTTTTTGAAAGGGAGGAAAGAGGGAACTAGATACAGTTTTTTCCTAATATATTTTTTTTTACC
>JAXIVD010011525.1:0-2500 GCA_036785275.1 Cancer borealis
GTGTGTGTAATAGTAATCTTAATATTTCATTGGCAAAAGAGGAACACACACACACACACACACACACACACACACACACACACACACACACACACACACACACACACACACACGCACACGAGAGGAAAGAAAAAAACATTTGAACGTAATATTCGCTGTTTTTTCCCCAATACCAAACAAATCAGCACGGGATTCGTATACACAGCATCCTACAGGTATGTGTCCTCTACACACACACCCCACCCTCCCCCCCCACACGCACACGTACATACATTATGATTGGATCTGACATACGGATTGGAATAAGTGATTGTGATGAACAGACTTTAACATCGATTGCAATTGCTTCGTTAACAGAATGTATAAAAAAATAATTCTCTCTCTCTCTCTCTCTCTCTCTCTCTCTCTCTCTCTCTCTCTCTCTCTCTCTCTCTCTCTCTCTCTCTCTCTCTCTCTCTCTCTCTCTCTCTCTCTCTCTCTCTCTCTCTCTCTCTCTCTCTCTCTCTCTCTCTCTCTCTCTCTGTTGCAATTTTTCAGTCCATTTCCCTCGCACTTATCATTCTCATTTACTTGCCTGGAATTGCCGCTTACACATTCTCCTAATTTCACTCCTTTTTAGCCGCTATTTTTGCCTCTATTCATTTTTTTCTATTATGTTATTTTACAGTAGTTGCCTCGCTTTCTCTTTCTCACTCTCACTCTCACTCTCACTCTCGCTCTCACTCTCACTCACTCATTTCCACTGTTTACTTTCCTCCGCCTTTGATACGACTTATGTTGACCCCCAAGTCTTCTATTTCCCCTTCTTGTATATATCTTTTTTGGACTCCACTTTTTTCTTGTACTTCTTGTATAAGTGTGTTTATCTAAGCCTCTCCCTCCTTGCTTATATTTCGCTTCGCTTCCCAATCGTCTCTCTTTCTCTCTCTCTCTCCTCTCTCTCTCTCTCTCTCTCTCTCTCTCTCTCTCTCTCTCTCTTCTCTCTCTCTCTCTCTCTCTCTCTCTCTCTCTCTCTCTCTCTCTCTCATAAATTGTCCATTCTTTCCTTTGCTGTCCATTTTCATTTCGTTCTTTTCTCTCGTACATTTTAAAGTGAAATGAAACGCAATACACCTCGTTAATCTGAACCCACTCTCCCTCCATCCTTCCTCCAGCCTTGCAAAGTGAGTGATGAGTGCGTAAGAGCCGGGAAAGTAAGAGGAGGAGGGAGACAAGGAGGGCGAGCTGAGATGAGGAAGCGACAGGTGAGTGCTGTGAAGAGGGGAAAGGTGAGATGGAAAACGCAGGTGAGATGAGTAAGGAAGATGGGAGGTAAGACTAAGATATAAAAAATAAATGAGAGGAAATAAGCGTAGGTAGTGATGTGAATGTGATGAGGTAGAGGTGATGTGATGTCATGTGTTTATCTTTCCTAATTGATGTTCTTCTGCGAATCTGTCATTAACATTGCTGGATCAGTGTTTGTGTTTATATTCCTCTTGTCACACACAAAGATGACTAGATTACTCCAGCGAACCCCTAGTCAGCTGTTTTGATGATTTCCTAACGCTATTTAATGTGTTGCAAGTGAACGGAAGGAAATGATTCTATATGTCTATCAAGTTACAACAAATTTTTCCTCTCTTTTTCTGTTGGTGGGTTTCTTATGTTGGTTATGAAAGTGGTTTTAGTCTACATTTAAATGCTTTTAACGCTTGAGTCTGGCATAAATCTACTAGACTTTTAAAACCCCTCTCGCACGCATCTTATTAATATTTATATTGTTCCTTCTTTTTCTGTTTTCTTTTGTGGACGATCAAATGCCACAACGCCACGCTGTTTTATACATCAATATATCAACAATAGTGTAGAGAAAAGTCGTGTTCTATTATCCTATCTCCTTCACCGTACTGTTCACAATTACATTCAGTACAAATAAAAAATAAAAAGAGTGTATCCCTTTCTACAATAGTAACTCAGCGCTGCGTTCCCCAACAAGGCATGGCACTCGCATCTGTTTACATATTCTAACACACTTTACACACTTTGGGTATTTTCAGTGGAGCTCCTTAATTTAGTACTGATGAATATTAATGTTATGTTAAAGTTTAAAATGGCTGTTGTAACGTTTGGTAAGTTATAACCTCATCAGCCACTACGAATTAGGCGCGTCAGCGAGCTAGTCCTACTCATCAGTCAATCAGCCAGCCAGCCAGTCAGCCATGCAGTCAGTTAGTCAGTCAGCCATGCAGTTAGTCAGTCAGTCAGTCTAATACAACGGAGTCAGTATATAGGTCATTTAAAATACGTAGAGGGTTAACGTAGAGTTAACAAAAAAAGCACCTCCCCTCCCCCTTTTTCCTGCAAACTAGAAAAATTGCTTCAGTGCAATTAATCACTTGTTTTGGGAAAAAAAAGTTCACTGGGGGCATGACGAGGCGTACGAGCTGGCCTGCCTGGAGGGACGTTAAAGCCATGTAGTTTCCCTTCTAACTCTTTTCCTGTGCGCGTGACTACAACA
>JAXIVD010011525.1:5000-11193 GCA_036785275.1 Cancer borealis
CTTCCTTCCAGCCTTCCTACCTCCCTCCTACTCTTCCTTTCCCAGCAAACAAAACCCTCCCACCTTCTTCCACTTCTCTTCCACTTCTCTTCATCTCACTATCACTTTGTTCTCTCACTTCAAGCTACCTATTTTCCTCTGTCTCTTCTTCCTTGTCCTCCTCTCCTTCCTTGTCCAGCGGCCAGACTCTTCTCTTCCCTGCTACTCCCCTTTTCCCCGTCACCGGAAGCACCGTCCCACCTCTCTCCACGCCTTCCACGTCCATCCCTCCACCTATCACTCCTAAAACTTCTTAACACCGCCCTCCACACTTCCTCCTTATCCACATTCCCCCACACCTTCCGTCCCCTCCTCCTACACATCTCCTTTCCTCTACCCTGTGGTCCCCTCCCTCCCCCCTCTACCTCTTCCCCCCCCCTCCCCAACCTTCATCCGCCGAGAAACACAGAAACATTTTACAGGGAAGGAAAAAAAACTATGAAAAGGTTGCTCGTGTTTTTCAGTCGCGCTTCATCCAAGGCGAAGCAGTGAATCCTAGTTCAGGTGAAGCCTCAAAAGAACCCCACGATTTATCTCGGGTTCTGGTTTCAATTCGCTTCGTTTCTCTTTTGTTTCTGTTATAGGCATTTCATTTTTCTTTCGTATTGTTGAATTTTGTTTTTTGGTGGTGGTGGTGCAGTTGTTGTTGTTGTTGTTGTTGTTGTTGTTGTTGTTGTTGTTGTTGTTGTTGTTGGTGGTGGTGGTGGTGGTGGTGGTAGTGGTGGTGGTGACGGTGGTGGTGGTGGTGGTGGTGGTGATAAACATTGGTCGTATGTGTTTTGTGTTTCTTTTGCTTGCGTTGAAACATGTGATCCGTTATCTCTTTTATCTTAATATTTTACCGTCAGGCGCGTTATGTATTCTCATCCTCTGCATCCCAATCCTCCTCCTCCTCCTCCTCCTCCTCCTCCTCTTCCTTATCATTTCCTTTTATACTCCTATTACTCCTCCTCCTCCTCCTCCTTCCTTTGCCTCTTTACCTTTTCCTTCATCATCATCATCATTATTGTATTACCACTGCATCCTTTCCCATCCTTCTGCCCGCCTTCTGTTCTCTCTCTCTCTCTCTCTCTCTTCTCTCTCTCTCTCTCTCTCTCTCTCTCTCTCTCTCTCTCTCTCTCTTCTCTCTCTCTCTCTCTCTCTCTCTCCTCTCTCTCTCTCTCCTCTCTCTCCTCTCTCTCTCTCTCTCTCTCTCTCTCTCTCTCTCTCTCTCTCTCCCCTTAGGCTTCTTTATCCCAATCATCCTTCCTCCTCTCCTCTCCTCTCTACAATTTTGTTTCTTAACCCTCTACATCGCCTTCACTTGTTTTCCCTGTGTCTTTCCTTGCCCAGTAGGCCGCCAGTTCTATCCGATCTCCTCCACCACCCAACGCACAGTTCGTTTGAAAGCCGCCCGCCCTCTCTGCCTTCAGCTTTGTAAACCTGTAGCTTTCCTCTGAATCCACCTCTGCACGTACTGAAAGGTAATGTGATGGGAGAACGCAAGGGGTACGCTCGCCGAGGAATGGTGATAAAGGAAGGTGAGAGAGGTAAATGGGTGCTAAGGGAAGAACTAGTAACGGTGGAGATCAAGAGTACACACAGAGAACAACGGGTCTTCCTTGGGAGGGTAGAAAACATACAGTCCAAGAGGAATGAAAGGTGAGGACGGTGTGTAAATGCATTGGGTGGTGAAATGGGCACAGAAGAAAGGGTCAGTGATGGTGGGCATCAAGAGTCAACACATATAACACAGATATTCTATTCTATGTGAGAGCGCGATACAAAAGGCAGTTAAGGGATAAAGGGTGAGACAGGATTTGGGTAAGGTAGAAAGGAGAAAGGTGGCGTGATGCAGAAAAGGGGAAAAAGATGAAAGGAAGGAAGCGAGGAGAGACGAAGTACTTAATCCCCAGCTTGCAATTAGCGGCGGGAGACAAGACCGTCACGCAATGACGGAGGAAAGGGAGAGGGAGGCGAGATGAAGTTTCCAAATTCGCTCTGTCCATTAAATGTGAGATTCCGAGCGCCAAAAAAGTTCCGCATGTCCTCTACTTATTAAAACTTTGCCTCGGGCTGTGATCTAGTCCCGACTGCGTTACGGAGACGGCCTGGCGCAGGAAAAATAGGAAGACTTATATTCTAGTTGACATGACTTTCACCAAGGGATGGATGCTGGGTGGGGTGCCGGCTGACACGCGTCCTTACCCATGTAGGTTCTCGTCCAAGCGGGATCTGAGGTATTAAAGCATCCTGAGAGTAGTTTCTCCTAGCGAAGCGTAAGTAGAGTGGTGGGCAGGCACTTAACAGGCCTCGGCTTAGCTCTGCAAAGTCCGTTTGGTGCTGGCAGACTTGGACGGACGCACGCCGGGCGAGGACGATGGTCGGCTTGGAAGCGGTGGGTGACGCCCGTCAGCAGCTCCCAAAGAGGAAAGGATTTATTGTCAGAGTCTTGCAATTCTTGCAAAGAGTCACACACGTGTGCAGGAAGACCACTGTTTCCTTATGTCTTGTCTCATCCTCGTCACTCTCCTCCCGCCTGCGTGGCGTGCTTTACATTGCCAGTGACAAGTGAAGGTTAGTTTTCCATTATATGAGCCGGAATGGCAGCATTATGCAAAGATACAGACAGCGAATGGGCGCGGAATTGATCTTATTTATCTTTCCAGCAAGCAAGACTGTCGCCATTTCCTCCGGCAGAGACCCAGACATTTGTTCTGTCCCGGAGCGGTGCGTTTGTTATAAAGGCGTCCTTTCTTCTTGCTGCTGTCGGCGAGAGGGGCACAAAGAGGAGCGGTGAGCGGCCCCAGCAGCCCGTCTTTGTCCACTCCACCGCTGCTCTCCTGGCCAACTTTCCTGCACTGTCAGGTCGTGCTGAGTTTTCAACAAGATTTGTGGGGCTGATTTCGCCTCAGAAAGTCGTGACCGTTGGAATACACGGCGTGTGGCATTTCCAGACCTACGTGAGGCAGCTAGTGTAACCTGAAGGAGTGAGGGGAAAGTGGTGGGAGGAAATGCAGAGTGGCGCACGAGGCATTTTGAGAGATCGTGAGAGCGTCATAGAGTCGGAGATGCAACCCACACCCGACACACATCAGGCTCCTCGCTCACCTCCTGAGAGAGAGAGAGAGAGAGAGAAGAGAGAGAGAGAGAGAGAGAGAGAGAGAGAGAGAGAGAGAGAGAGAGAGAGAGAGAGAAAGAGAGAGAGA
The DNA here is from genome assembly GCA_036785275.1 of Cancer borealis. Classification (NCBI taxonomy): domain Eukaryota; kingdom Metazoa; phylum Arthropoda; class Malacostraca; order Decapoda; family Cancridae; genus Cancer; species Cancer borealis. Next base: position 8,228 of record JAXIVD010011525.1, read on the forward strand.
GAGGAGAGGAGACAAAGCCTATGCATGTATCCGATCAGCCAAACACATGCAGGAGTATTGCATGTGTGATGCAATATTGTCTGAGTCAGTAACAGGAGGCAACAACCGCGGCTGTCATGATGTGCGGCGTCATTCCTCAACACTTGAAGAGCATTGCATGGCCACTGCAACACTAGCCCCCTCCACCTCCCCCCAAACACACACAACTAAGAAAAAATTATATATATATATATATATATATATATATATATATATATATATATATATATATATATATATATATAAACAAACACAGCTGCCAAGGTCCTCGCCCCGCGCCACTTTCCAAGTGCATTATTGCAAAAAAGTGGCATATAAATTACACGCATTTCGCCGGTGCCCTATTTCAGCTCCGACTCCGGGTCCGGATACGCTTTCCCGGCATGGCAGACTGATCCGGTTAATTTCAACGCTTTCAAGGTATAAAAAAAAAACCACCCCACCGCCATTTCATTTATTTTTTTCCCCCGCCGCACCCCAGCCAATGAGTCTCAGTGAGAGTGACTGTCTATGAAGCCGCCAATGGATTTAATTAAAGTCATGAATAAAGATAACCTCATTTTTGTATTTCGTAGGTCCTCCCTAAATCCAAATAACTTACAAGGTGATGGATTTATAGCGGCATTTTTTTTCTCTCGTTGCAGTTCACACACGAACGTACGAACAATTATTCAGAATTTGCACATAGGGAGGAATTTGCTTCTGTGATGAGTACAACCAGTCAGTCAGCCAGTGAGTTAAATAGTTTGTGTTTCTATATGTGTGAGTGTTTCTATCTCTTATATGACTGTATATCTTTCTCTGTTGTTGTCTACATGTCTGTCTGCCTTTTTCTGTCATCTGGAGACTTTATAATCACAGACAGTAGCATTCTCTCTCTTTTTTTCTCTCTCTCATTCGCATGCTTATCTGTCTAAGAGTGAGTAATAATTCACCTTTGTACCACACTTGCTGTCTCCCTCGCAGCCACCACACCATTCCTCCCTTGCTGTCTCGTCTAGACTGGAGTCAAAAGTATTACCCGTGTCAGAATAAATTGTCTCACTAAAGCCATCTTCTACGTCTCCTTCCCTTTCAGGCAGCTTCAGGCGTTAAGGGAGACTAATGGTTTGTTTGGTTTTCTATTTTACTTCCGTGACTCGATAAAAAAAAAAACTTTGGCTTTGAGGTGTACTTATTGTCATTACATTTAGGACATTTGTGTATTTGATATGAAATGCGAGATGCTGTCTAGTAGTGTTTCGTTTTTTCTGACAAGTTAAATGCATGAAGAGAGGGAAAGAGGAGGGAAAGAGAGGAAAAGAGAGAGAGAGAGAGAGAGAGAGAGAGAGAGAGAGAGAGAGAGAGAGAGAGAGAGAGAGAGAGAGAGAGAGAGAGAGAGAGAGAGAGAGAGAGAGAGAGAGAGAGAGAGAGAGAATAAAAAAAAGGCATTGCATGATTGAAAAACCGTATCACGCAATCCTTGGTGAAGATATTTTTTTCTGCTTTCTTTTTTTTTGTAAAACTATCTCTTAGGGAACAAGTAAAGGTCATTTAAAGTCAGGTGAGGCTATGCATTTACTTAATTTCGTTGTTTTTTTTAGCTCTTTTTAGCTAATTTTTCTCATACAACCAGACATTTTTCCAGCATTTTTTCCACGCACATAAAACATGTATACCCAGCAAGGTATTTCTAACTATTTTTTCAAAGTTGATTAGCAAAAGAATGTATTTCAAAGCTAATTGAAGTGAGTGACGGAGGAAGAGTAGAGAGAAAGGAGGAGAGACAAGAAGAAAGGAGGGAATAGAGTGCTGGCAAACCTATCATTGAATCATTTATTCCTATTTCATCTTACCTTCCTTCCTTCCTTCCCTCCCATCCTTCCTTCCTTCCTTCCTAAATCCATTACCCTCCTTTCCTTCACTATCATACCTACATCCTTCCTTCCTTCCTTCCTTCCATTACATCAAACTTTCATTCCTTTTAATGATATACTGTCCCATATAAAACTTTATTTCCAACTCTTACCACTTCTTTACTTTCCTACAGCATAAAGGCACCAGAGGGTTCAATACAAGATACAAAGGGACACAGACAGAGACAGAGACAGAGAGAGAGAGAGAGAGAGAGAGAGAGAGAGAGAGAGAGAGAGAGAGAGAGAGAGAGAGAAGGGGGTTGGTGTATCCCTTCAAATGATGGATACACTGTAGTCATCTGTAGAGTCTGAATAGCAAGCATTTCAGACTGTATCACTTGGAGGATTGGGATGCGTCAGGGGTGTTTAGAGTGCGTCATAACTCCAACCCTTCGTGAGAGAGAGAGAGGAGAGAGAGAGAGAGAGAGAGAGAGAGAGAGAGAGAGAGAGAGAGAGAGAGAGAGAGAGAGAGAGAGTGAATGCTGTAAAGTATGGTTTAAGCAGATTCAGTTCCGAACAAACTGAACTCTCCTCTTTATCTCTCTCTCTCTCTCTCCTCTCTCTCTCTCTCTCTCTCTCTCTCTCTCTCTCTCTCTCTCCTCTCTCTCTCTCTCTCTCTCTCTCTCTCAACAAGAGTAATACACAAATATTCAACAGTATTAACAGAAACACTTGGGATTACAGCACACTACTTGGATACCCAAACACTATCCACTCACTGACCAGAGACAAAATTAATCAGAGAGGAAATATGAATAAAAAGGAGAAGAAAACGAGACCATTTCAATGCCAGCACACTTCCAACAGGGAATCAGTAACCAATCCGTTAAGGAGTGCACGGATAGAACAAAACACGACATTAAAAGGGATGGGTAGGGGGAGCGGCAAATAAAAGGCATCGAATCCTATTACTCTAGTACAGAAGTGCCAAAGCCAAATGGAGTTTTAAGCCAGTGTGAGGCACAATGTTGACAAGCTAGTGGGTGGTGGTGGGTGGTGGTGGTGGTGGTGGGGGTGGTGTGGTGGTGGTGG